>CH002575.1:88438-141846 GCA_000149265.1 Ciona savignyi | reverse complement strand
TTCAAATATTAATAATATGTGTGGTGCATATGAAAGAAAGTAGTGTTTTGTGATGACATCAAAAACACATCCCACACAATAAAGTGTTGCGCATAATAGATCGCGTATTGCACACCAGGACCTAGATTTTTCACAACCCAAAATTTATTTTTTACCTCATGGGAAATTCCATACTAATTGACCTTTTCATCGGTATTTTATTTTTTAAGGATCTCAGTGACCAACCTAATTACCAAAATTTAATTTAATTGAGTAGGCTGGTAAGCCACTTAAATTAGTTATGGAAATATGTCAAATTTTGAAAATATATTTTTTATCAAATGAATAAAAAAATAATATTTAACTTAGGATAAAAATTGGGTATAAAATATACCAATTGTGGTTAGCGACCCTGCTTGTAAACGTATATGGTAAAATCCAAATGTATTTTACAAATGTTGGTGGTTGACATGTGATTGATGCTCTCTAGTAGTTAATAAGTGTGGCGTAACAGCCCATTCAATTTTATGGACCAGCTCAATTGGTAACTGAACTTTTCCCTTAAAACAAGTGCTTTAAAATCTTAAATGTAGAGCCCTTCCCCGCTATTTTACTTAAGTGTGCGAACATGATGTTTTTTCATTACTAAGCTAATAAACACCACCTGAAAATGCGTGAATTCATCTTTAATGTTACAGAAGATAAGGAAGTAAGAAAAATATAAAATAATCTATTAAAATATCAGTTTTTAAATAAGAAATTAATTTACGCTAACAAGTGAATGTGGGAAAGTGATGTTATAATACCACTATCTGATTTTTCTCCTTTTTTAAATAAAAGCGTTAAATAACTAATATCACTATGCATTGCGTTGTTTGTATTATAGCTTTGTATGAAAGGTCCACCCTATGTCAGCCACCCAGTATCGTGGCACAATTGCGCTTTGTATCGATGTGACCAGCATCGCTTTATACATATTAGCTTTAAATCAAACTAAATGTGATATAGGATATCAGTACATATTTTAATCATTTTAATACAAAAACAATTTATTTCAATGTGTAGATGGGAGTTTGAATGTGATGAATGCCAGTACAAGAAAGCAAGACGGGTGACAACCGAAATCACGTCTTTTCCATCCACAACTCCAGATTTCCATCCTTTGAACGCCTCTTTTCATCGCTCTTGCTTTACATGTTCAGCTCAAAATCAATTAATGACTATGGTGATGGAAAGGTATGCATAGAAATTATTGGTAGTGGGCTCTTGGTTATTATCACATCCCTCAGGCTTAAATTTTAGTCTGTCCATGCATAAAAACTTTTGAAATCAACTCATAAAAGATCTTTTGAAGTTAAAAACATACAGAAACTAAATTTTTAATAATTTGTGTTGTTTATCATATTCGGTTTCAAGACACAGTTATATAATTTTGTTACAAAATCGTCACCAGAGGTAGTCGAATTATTTTCTCTTCTGGCTAGTGTGTCAATAGCCCTGCGATCTTTATATAGGTACATAGCGCTAATCGTTGTTATGCGGATCGTTGCCGCTTTGATTCACAATAGTCTTACAAAAAGACAGAAAGATTGTTCTTTTTCACCTTTCTAAAACCATATGATAATTTTTTTATGTGTACAAGCATTTTAATATTGATTATGTTGCTTACTAAATTTGTAAAACCTTGCTTTTTTATTACCTTGGAGATGCCTAGCCTTTTGCCTCGAACTAAAAATATTCAAAAAACATGTTGATGATGGTCTTTCCTTTTTCTGCCTGTTATTGAGGTTGTCAATGAACTGAAGGCAAAAGCCAGATGTTGTTTTAAATAGTTATGTAAATTATAATAGTTTGTGCGAGAGTGCAAAAATTTTACAGAGTAATTGGTTTTCCACCTATAGCAACATGCTAAAAAGTCAATTTGTTTGGGCCCATGAGAAATCTTTTGTTATGTGAAAGTATAATTTTTCAGCTGTCTCATCTCTATCTTATGCTGTTCTTTTGTACTATTGTGGATTTATTGCATTGTTAAAAATGTTGTAAACTTTGTCTTATAGCCTAGTTAAGTAATTTTCTTTAACTGTTTTTTTTCTTTTTGTGGTTATATAACCCTTTGGATGGGACTATGGGAGAAGTTTTTTTGTCATGTTAAAAGAGACGTTCGAATCATGCCGGCAACAATTGAAAAAGAAAACAAGCCGCTTGTTTATTAATGATTATAAAGCTCATAAGCATTGTAACCAAAAGCAGTTTATATCCCTTCGAATTTGTAGAAAAAGTATTCTAAAATGGTCAATTATTCTACTTCATCCATTTCTACCCCATATTATATGTGCACTGTGCTAGTGGTTGAGACTCTACTAACTAAAACTCAGTTATTATAATTATTACATTTTATACAGGATACCACCATGTTTAATGCTACATTTTGAGCAAGGTCTTCCACACAATCGCTTTAAAGTTTTAGATTTTGGGATTCAAGGCCATCTTTACTCTGTTACAGCTGCTGTGCAGTATATCAACAAACCCTTCAACCATTTTATTGTTTGGATTCGTGATTGTAAAGGTATATAAGTGTATACAGTATACATTGCTAAATTGTAATATTTATCGTTTTTATTAGGTCTATAACTGCTGTATGCAAGACAGCAAATATGTAATCATTTTTCGTGTTATTGAAAATTTAAAAAAAACGGCGGGTAAAAAATACATATTTTGCCCAGTCTCTTGTCTGATGTAGAACAAATATAATTATAATAATTTAAATTAAGGACTAGTTTGCAGATGGTTTTAAGGACTTGCACCAAAAAATCTGCGAAATGTTTATTTTTATAGCCCGCCCTTTCACCTACTAAATTTTCCCTGTTTAAATTTTCCACTTATTGCATAGATAACTTTTTATTTTAAGTTTTTCTTTATCATCTCCGCATTTGACATTTGCTTCATCATTAGCAAACAAGTGGCTGTGCTGTGATGATTTGAACCCTGTGTCTTCATGGCAATCAAGACCCCCGAAAATCCCACCAGGAGAAATCCACATGGTATTGTGGGAGAAGCAGGGATTGAACTTGAACCTTTGGAAAAATGATTCCAATCATGACCAAATGTCTGAGCATTTATGCCCTGTTGACAATGAAGAAGCCATTTTGCTGGGTAGGCGACTAAATTTTCATCTATTTATTAATAATTTGTTTGTTCATTTTCATAACCGTTTATACATTTGTGTAAAGATCAATCATGTTTTAATACCAACTGTAGTCTGTAATTAAAGTCCTGAATAATATTTTTAGGTGAGGACATTCCTGCAAATCTATTTAAAGAAGACCAGCCTGAGGAAACAATTATTGTGGACGAGGCAGACGATTGTGTTTCTTCAAGGTCACATCCATCGGAGTCTGAAAAAACTGTTCAAGAAACTGTTAAACCATCAATTTCAGATTTACCACTGGTTACTAAACAAGAACAAGATCCTCAGCAGCATCAGCAAACGCATGCTGCAGAAGATGAGTGCTCTAGTAACAGTGACGAAATTACAGAGTCGAACATGGTAAATGAGGTCATTGACGATCTGGTCCTAACTTCAGACGACGAACCAATGGTAGAGGATTTATATTCTCAAGTTTCGTTTGAAATTAAAAAAACAAGGGATGTTTCTATCAATAATGCCCCGGACCTTTCTAATCAAATCAGTGACATTAGTAAAGTTAACGAACCAAAAGAAAACTGTTTTACTGCAGAAGGTGATATACAAAAATCTGAAACAGAAAAGAAAAGTGCCGATAGTCCAGTAGTATCTGACCAAGTAAAAATTAGTTCTAATCATTATGTGGCAAGTGACCATGGTGGTACATCTCAAGTGCAAGAAAACGTTTCAATGGAAGATAAAGTATCGCAATTAAACACAGAAAAGAGAAAGAGATTTAAAAGAATTTTACATCTACCCAATAAGGACAGATCTGAAACAACACCTGAAAGCCCAGCAGCAAATTCTGTGGAAGATATTGAACAGCTCAATGAAAGTCTTCACAAAGATAATACAACAAAAAATAAAGAAGTCCAAAAACTGGATTTCATGCCAACACATATTATGACATCTACCCCGACCTCAAAACTAATAAACGAAACTTCACAAGTTAATCAAAATACTATTAAAGTAATATCAATGAAACCCGTAAATAACACTAAAGAAGAACCACACAAAGTCAACAAAAATATAACACAAACACAAGCTTCTGAATTAGAAGAACAGAAGGTTGATTTGATTACTCACATGGAAATGGCACAGAACACAGAGGAAAACACACCAGTGATTACAGAATCAATAGATTTATCAGATGACATGGATGCAGAAGAAATTCACATTCAAAAAACAAGCAATGCTCAAGAAAAATCTCTACAAGGCATTTGTCAAGACATTGACCCTGTTTGCCACCCATCCCCTCCACCAACGATCCCTGTGCCTGACAATGTATCACCAACATTGGACACTTTACAGGATTCAATGAAATCCCACACAGATACAACAACGATTGAACAAATAGCACTTCCTTCTGTGGTGAGCTCAGTACCGTCTCCTGCTTTACAGAAACCATCGACAGTGTCACCAATCAAACATAGTTCAGTGTTATCAGATACTAACACACTGACATCTATAAAGAATAATTCAAATTCAGCTGAAATTTGTATATCCTCCACCTTTCAAACCAAATCACCTACCAACTTACCTGAAAGTCCAAGTAGAACTCACCCTTCTTTGCCCAACATTGTACAGGATTCCCAAGCTGCATCAACAACTTGGAACAATAGGAATCCACCATCGGAAGAAGTTCCAAAACTCCATTGCAAGATTCGACCTATGGAAGTCAAAAACTCGGTTGATGTTCCAAACCTTAACATATCAACCCCATTAAAACAAACAAACCAGGCTGCACCTCAAGCTCCTCAAGACAAATCGCCTTCTGTTTGGATGCAGGCTGTCAAACAAATAAAAGACACCAGTCCATTTGGTATAAATACGTCACGCAATCGTGACTATGTGATGCAAATGCCAAAAAACAGTCATAAATCTTTAAGTCAGAAGCGGCTTTCCAATAAACTGCCAATGATAAACTCTAAAGTTATGCCTGCAAGAATTGTGATGCTGCCTGTAGTCAATCCACCACTCGTAGAATCAGAGAACAGAGCACAGGCGCCACCAATTTCTTTTGGTCAGCCACTGCAACATAGTGATGTGGTTCAGAAACCAATGGAGCATTTCAACTCTGTTGATTTTTTGAAGTTAAAAAAGAAAAAGATCACACCAAATCGACTTTTGAAAAGTTCTAGCATGGATTTTGAATCTTATAGACCAAAGAGAACTTTTAAACTGGCGGGGTACAAAAAGGCAGATCTGAAGAAAAAACAGCCAGACCAAAAACACAAACCATATGAACAGTTCAAATCTAAAGAGAAGCAGAAGCCAACTCCAACTACCAGCCCTCCTTCTAATCAAACAGGGTTTGTTGCAATGGACAAAACATCAGAGATCTCTGACATGTCGGACTTGCTTGCTGATATTGATAGTTTCAGTTATTCAAGTGGAGCCAGTGGTTCTTCTAACCCACTAAGCAATGGCAGCCAGTGGAATAATTCCTCTGACAGTCAGATTCCAACTCCCACTGGAAGTTTTTCCGGTGACAGCACTCCACGTTTACAGAGTCCTGTCCCATTTGTAAATTATGCTTCTGCATTAAAACATTCCTTGGATCAAGGAAGTCTAGACGACCTGATAAATGATCTTGATTCTCCGTTATCAATGAAAAATACAATTCCGCAAAATCCTCTTGATGATGATAATGAGCAATTTGATATATTATCTTTTCTTGACATGTGAATTTTTTATAATTTTTTTTAAACCTGGCTGTAAATGGAAGACAACAATGGTTTTTAGTTCGTTTTTCCATTTTCTATAATCTTAGTTCTTAATAAATCAACAGTTTTTACATGTCAATGAAAGTTGTTTTTTTATGTGATCATGATTCATTGAACTTTATGTTTTGACATATTGCGAGTGTAAATCGAGATGTGTGTTTAATTCCACAGTTTAAATTTACAAGCAGCAATGTAGTTATTGCTCATTTTACTATAAACTCTAACTGGGGAACAATGAACAGTAACGGGCAGAATTTTCCAGCACCAAATCAGCAGCTCAACAATCAAAGTTAAAACTTAAGGCTAAGGTTGTTATTTTTAGCAGTGTTTAGTTAGTAGTTTAGTTTAGTTTATTTTTTGTTTCCACGATGAAAACACGAAGTGGGACTATCGGTAAAAATTTGGAAAACGGGAAAAAACGGCAAAACGACAGTCGTTAGAACACGTCTAAAAAAAATAGACTATTAAAATTCTGTATAATTTGACGTGGCCGCTAAACCCAATTTAAAAAATAAAAAATATTAAAAATAATTAAATAGTTGTTTATAAAATAAAAATTGCACTAAGCCTCGAAGAAAAGTGTGCGGTAAAGCGACCCGTGCAATGGGGGAGTCGGCTTTAGGAGAAGGGGTGGCCCGGAAAGTGTGGGCCGCAGTGGAAAAAGAAAAACCCCAAAAATGAAATTCCACTGAAAAGTTTCAAGTGCAACACTTACCAAGGCATTTAAAAGTATATTAATTAAAAATTTAAATACATAAATAAATAATTAAAATTATTTAGAAAAAACATTATTGTGCAAAACAATATTGCACTTTAAGTATGCATAACAATTATGCATATTACAAACAATAAGTAGGCAAAGACTGCCTAACTGACAAAATTAATATTAAATAAAACTAAAAAATGAATAAACTATGCAGCAAGTTCCGGAAAAATAAATTCTTGAGATGGTGATTTATAGTGACGCCACAACAACAGAAGAGCCTCCTGCCGTCACTAGATCTCCCAATGCTCTGAAAAATAGAAAATCTGGACAGTAGGGTTCTTAAATAAAACAATAGTAAAAGAAAGAGAAAGAAAAAGGGTTTTACTTGTAAGTGATACATGCGGGTGCAGGTGAGCTGGTGCGCTACATTAGTGGTGGAAAGGATGGGGTGCATTCTAAATACAAGGTAACTGTTAGGGCCGGCTAAATTTAAACATCAACAAAAAATCCACTTCAAAATATTATTGCCATCGGCTTACCATGTGACAGTTTGAAACGTCTGACTTATTGGTGGGTTAGTGCGATGTCTTTCAGTCTTTGGATGGATTCCTGAAACCTTTTATTTTATTTTTATTCATTTTATAGAGGTCATTGAAGTCTGCGACGTCATTGTGTCTTAAAATGCAGAGATTAAGATAAAGAATATAAGTACTGTAAAGCTTCTATTTGAGCTCCTTTAACAGAACGCCACTATAAAAAAAACGGGTTAAAATACAGATTGACATTTATTATGCTAATTAGTAATCTAAGGTTCTTGCATCACAAAATGATAATTGACCAATAACAGTAACTGCGTTACGTTGTCCGGCCCGTTGGTTTAACGGTTAAGTGCGTCGTCTTTCAATCGAAAGGTTGTAGATGCGAAACTGGTCGCTAGCTATTCGGTTGTGTCCTTGGGCAAGGCACTTTACGGACATTGCCTGAACCCAGCGGATTAATGGGTTCTACCAAATTGAAGGAACGTGTCTATCATATACAACACACTGCAATAGCTCCGGTAACCCGACGATGGGCGCGAGGTGATCTGACGATTGCCTGTGTGTTAACCCCCTTTGTTTTCCTATTCACGGTGATAAAGATAAATATCCTATCCTCTCCTAAATGACAAATCCAACGATGTTGCACCCACGACCACACCCTCCAAAGCATGATCCTTTTATGCGGCTGGCTTTTAACAAAAAAAAACATTTTAATTGTAAATATGCCTAAATTTAGAAGCATGTGTAATTCACAAACTATTTTTATATCGCACTTTTGTACAAAGTTTATAAATATTATTATATCACTTTTATTCACAAATTTTATAACTATTTTTAAAAATATTTTTATACTTTTTCCAACTTTTTTTCCATACCCTGCCAGTTTAGAGAACTACAAAATATATTATAACCATCGTTTAAGTCGAAATATATAACCATCGTTCCTATCCTACGTTGGATGTTTTTTCTTTTCATTAATTAAATTTATTTTTCCAAAATTATCTGACCAGGTAGTCAAAAAATCTCATTAAACACCACCTCTCATAGAACGGAACCATAGGGAAAGGGTTGAAAATTAAAAAATGGTTTATGGTAACTGTCATCAATTTAAAAGTTATTTCTTAAGAAAAAAATGGGCAGAAATCCCCTATATCAAGGTTATAAAGTTACCAAAGACCGTACTGACCAACAAACGGACAAAGTAAACTAATTTCTTTCAAGAGCTATATAGAAGAATATGTGGGATTCGCGCAACCACAGGCTAATTTTGCCATGTGTTTAATAATTCTACTTTAAGGTTTTTTTAATATGTGGTATGGTAATAATTCAGTTAGTAGATTGGACGTAAATTAAAATTACCTTGTCGATATATATTATCGCCAATAGCCTTCATAAGACGTCAACTTATTATTCTCACTATCTCTCCAATGCAAACTGACTTTACAAAAACGACTGTCACTCAAAATCCTGACTTGGAAAGTCTTATTTTTTTTTAAATTAAAAATTGAAGTTTGAATCTGCAAGCTAAACTCAAAACCCTTCAAAAGTTTTACATTTTTGAACCCAAACTCCTACGTACATCGGCAACTTTTTCCCAACAAAATAGCTAGTAGATGCACAATCAACACCTTTATTTCACAAAGCACTGCTCCACTATTACAAAACTTTACAGCCAAACGAGAACACCGGCGCGCAGCCTAGCACATGTCGCTTTAACAAAACAAACATTAGGGAATCACCACCATTGTTACTCATCAAAAATCTCGTTTAAAATAAATGACTAAGGAAGGCTTCCACTCGTCACATCCTGTCCCGCATAGAGGTCTTAATTGGTTATACGCCATCTATATACGTCTTTCCAGCAAATAAATTAAAGTAACCTGTCATACAATATAAATTAGTTTTTTTAGTGTAAAATATAATCATAGTTGAAATTTGGTATTATACATTACAACAATTTTAAATATCAATCCACATAAATTGTATGAATTTTCAACTTCGAAAGGCACTCTAATAGAAACGGTGTTTAATGTTTACTCGCCGTTAGGGAGAGCTAATTGAGTAGGACTATATACGGACATGGATTATGTAAAAGGTCGTGTGACCGAATGGTTAACTCGACCTATACTTATACGGACTCTTATAAAAAAACAGTCGCAGTATCAAGCCCATCTTGGGTTCGAAACTTGAATCAATAAAAAAAATTATGTAAAAGAGAATTGGAACAAAGTTAAGACAACACTAAAATGAGGAAAAAGGTTTAGTTTAGTTAATTCATTTCGAAAATGGTTTTGCTTTCCTTTACATACAACGTAATTTGAACTTGAAGTATGATAATGACATTTCCTAGTTTTTAAAGAAACTTCGGCGCTTACATTTCAGGAGAGAGAAATAACCATTTGCATCTTTTGAATCACTAACAGGCGTTGTAACCAGTTTATAGTTTACACATTGTTAGGCAAGCATACCTTGCGGTAGTCGCCCAGACTTTTCCTTGGTGCCGCTAACCAAATCCCCACAACACAATATACAAGAGAAACTGTGCGTTTGTGGATATTGGAAAATTATTGTTTTCTTACTCAATAATGCTGATGATAAGTCGATATGACTAAACTAGAAATTTATGGTTACATTGTCACCACTAGCAACATTGAATTATCGGTTATACTCGACAAATATAACGTATAGGTAAACATTGCAAACTAGTTTAAAACAAATAAAAAGAAGTTTTCACAGAACTTTAAAATGTCCCGTTTAGCGGATTATAATTTTCCCTTCTTAGATTGCATGATACGGCTTCGCTTGTTTATTAGGACACCCAGCTAGACTTGTGGGATCAACAAATCTAAAACGATTTCGTGTAATCTGAACTCCATTCACCGAAGAATTGGTTAGACTTCACAGGGATTGGACTGGCTCGTAAATAACTTTAATACCTTGATATTTAGATCGTAATTGGTTTATACCAGTTGGTGCATCTGCTGAAATGATCGAAACTATTACCCAAACTATTTTTTCACCACATTTGTGTCCTTCTCTTACTTCATTTTTTTCTTATGAATAACAATGTGTTATAATTATAGGAAATGCTTAAAAACAAATTATAAAATTAATGGATCTTTATTAAAAAAAAGGCAAAATACTGGATGGCACTATCACTGGTTGGTCATGTGATTTTAAATGAACCGCCGAATCAAAATCTCTTTTCATATATACTTCCATATAAATCATCAAAGAGTTTCCGGTGGCTTTTATATGTCGAAGATGAGAAAGCTGGATGACAGCTTTCCAGCCAAGCAGGAAACTTTGTCACCTGCGTCCATCTGTTATGACGTAACCACCACCACAACACGACACCTTTCGCTTCTACGTAAAAAGTAAAACGGGGTCATGAGGGATAGCGTTGCTACTTACCTACTAGTTCTGTAATCACAGCTTCGTCTATTGTAACCAAGGTGTGAAAGGTGTTCCTTGTTATTGTTCTCATCAGTGGGAATTCGTCTGATGTTAATAAAATAGCAGGGAAGGTGTGAAAGAAGTCACATAATTTGCAGGTAACAAATGCAATATCGGATGCAGCATAGGACGTATCCTCTCTAAAATATTGCTGCATTTTAAATAATGCGAGTTATTTATTGTTTTATTGCGAGACACCTAATATATAGGATTAAGATCAAGTTAACATAATGGCAATAAAATATAGGAGTGTGTACTTTTCTATGATGCGAAAATAGTTCTCGCGGTTCAGTTTTAGATTTATATTATTGTAGAGAATCTATATACAATTTGACAAGCGATATTTAAGAGCGATTAATAAATACCAAGTGGTAATCGAATTGCAGTAAACACTTTCAAAGACGATTAACCACATTTAGCATCTCAACGGCGACGATCTACGTCCAATTTTCTTGTAACCGAAAACTCGATTGCTCCTAGACTTTCATTGTACGAATGATCAAATTTCTAGCGACGGTGAACGAACAATAGATTTACGAAAAGCGTGTGTTAAACTTTGCTAAGTGGTAGGTAACGCTGCAAAACCAAGCTTGCATGCGATAATTGCTACGAAAACGAATGCGAAAATTGCAACGAATACAAATGGTAAATTATGAAAAGTTTTCGTATTATTTGATGGTCGTGTAGAGCATTGTACTAGTTCAGTGTAATAAAGCAACTCTTTTAATGCTCCAACCGTCCACTGGAAAACATCCGAACATGAATTATTTAATAGCGATAAACAGTCTTTCCTCGACGCTGTTTCCAGCCATTAGCGAACGCTATTTATGATTAATAAACCATCGTGCCACTAGTGTCGCCCGCGTGCTGATTGTGAAACGGACCACAGCGAAAAAAGGAAGAACGACGCAATTTATTTTTTGCGCATTCAGGTTGGGCTGTCTGTAAGAGAAGTACAGCTAAATACACGTGACAATATATTACTCTTTGTCCATCGGTAGTTAGATGTTTCAGCAAGAGTGCATGGAATTGTGTTTATTTCATTTTTGTTATTCAATAGTCAGCGTTAGCTCAGTTTATTGCGAATGTGCAACATCAAAGGTGGCAATAGCAGATCAAAGTTACCGATGTCAGCAGTCAATACTGGCCGAAGATCTTATTTACAAAAACAATGCACTTGTTTAAATATTGAGTCGCCTATATCATTAGTGCGAAAGCTATCTTTATATGGCGTAGCCGACGTTCTTGTTTGTTTTTGGTATTAGGATATATTGTCGAAGGCGTCCAGCTGATGTAGCAATACTCGGGCAGATAAGTAAGTGTCAAAGCCTTGTTTGATCAGCCGGTGGGTTCAAAATATTTGTACCGCTTCTAACGATATATGTCGCGGGAAATCTAAACATTCAAAGTTTTGTGTAAACCCTATAGCCTCACGCACACGCCGGTATAGTCGTCTCCGCTTAGCGATAAATTTGTAATTAAAGACTTATGGTTGGCGATTCTACGCATGTTAGCGATATCTAATGACAATTACAGCTTCAAATTTGTTACTTGTTTTTTAACATATATATTCTGACTTTTTACAATACTCTCTTGTACTGAGAGCATTGATTTAGATTTGTAATTTATTTTATAAACGGAGAGGAAATAGTAGATTGGCGATAAATTTAAAATTCTAAATGCGTTTATCATTTGGACCAATCGTAAACATTATTTTGACCCTTGTCAATATATACATTTAATGAACTTTTATACTCTCGGTGGGGTTCTTTGTGAAACTTACGGGAAGATGATGTGTTACTTGGACCTAAATTTATCATATCCCGGCTTCAGGGCACAGTAAAATTACGAAGTATTGAGTTACTACCGAAACTGGTAGTAAAAGTGACTTACGATTTTAAAAACTACCTTTGTGGCGCATTTATTTTGAGCTGGATTTAGGTTCTGCTTGTGATAAGGCAGCTTATACATTTAAAATGATTTTGGTTGCTTGCAGTTTGAATGTGCGGTGCTGCTTTAACACGCCATACACATGACATGTTTTTGATATCCGGGTTGGGTGCCATTTGATTTCTGAGATGTCAGTAAACCAGATTATTATTTTGTTAAAAGTACCCTGTGAATATGAATTAGACTTTAAGGACTTTTATTTGATAATTTTGAACTTTAGCGGTAAAGTTTTTCGGTAGCGAGATTGACTTTTGGGCAGGAAAACTGAACCGAACCGTAGTGAGAGAGGTAGAAGAAAGAAAGCCAGGAATTAGAGAAAAGAAGTGACTCTCGGTGAGCGAAGGAACTGGTAATCCCTTTTCAAATTCACTTGCTGGCGAAGCGAATGTAGCTAACGTTGCTAGACTCTTCGTCGCAGACTCAGTGTTGAAAATCAGGAGCTTATTTCGGTTGATTTACTACGAGAATTACTTCATCGCAAATTGACGTCTTAGTGATCAGGGGTGAAATTATATACGAGGTAAAGATCTAAAGTGTTAGGTCATTTGCGCGACATTATATTTCCTATTTGACTCGGCAGCTGCTTTAAAGTAGTAAACTATTGAGAATAGACGCAAAAAACTTCATGGCAGTATAAAAATAAAGCAGTGGCCGAAGGAAAGCGTTGGGCGGAGAGCATGTAGAAGTAGATGAATGTTATCCGATGCTACCAAATGTAACATTGTGCGTGACTAATGAAAAACGCAGAACCTAAATTATTATTATGAGCGATGTTTAGAGACACCACATTGATGCTTGTTTGTTTTCGTTTTTTTTTATCAATATTAACCAATCTTTTCCAAGGAACACCAGTTAGAGCAATTTAGGCAATTTTTCTCATCGACGAGACCGACCCCATTTTTAAATAGTAGAACACGAACGCTGGATTTATTTCTCCCGGGAATAAGTGAAACTCCCAACTATATAGGAACGTATATCGATGAATCTTATTCTAAGCTGGAAATGCAATTACACTAGTTGATAGAATCACAGAGCGTCCAATATTCTTCTTATTTCCTTTGTTTAAATTGATGGTACTGATGCTGGTCAAGTTATTTTATTGGATTGTTCGACGATCAAAATAGATTTCAAGTTAACAACTGACCACAACGATCATGTATATTTTGCTGCTTATTTTTCTGCACGTCAATACAAAATCGGGTAAGAGCATATTGTAGTGTTTCTATTTGTTTATTTGAATGTTTTAATACAGGGTGGCCAGTAATAGGCCATCTGAGTCTTTCGTTATAGCGTATGGGCCTGTTTGTCGCTGTGAGTTCCTTGCCGTATTGACTTTTTCGTTTAAAATTTCGATCGAATGCTGACTGTTCTAATGGAGTGGACTCTTTCCAACAACCATTACTGTCAATACGGGTCACGAATTCACCCAGTAGACGGATTACCTAAGCAAACCTTGAGATACCGTCATTTGTGTGAGTTGCGACAGAACCAAACGCCATTCCCTCGCTTACAAGAGCTTGTTAGGAGCATTGCACTACGTGAGGTGATTACATTTTTAGGACTAGAATCACAAATGAAATCCCTGAAGCTAGGTTTATTTCCTACCCAGTCTACTTTTAAGTTATCGTAGAAACCGGAATCTACGCAGCAATCGCCGAGCCAAAAGTCACGTTTCGCTTTTATCTCAGGAAGGAGCTTTTAACTCATTTATGGCTTGACATTAAAGACAAAACGTTCTATTTGTAACCTGAATTGTACCATTACCTTGAAAACACGCGTTAATACGATTTCTTAAAGTTTGAATTTAGTTTAAATATAATCACAAACTAAATTTGAATGTCCACGTGTAATCTGGGACATAGGTGTAAACTCTTTGTAATTGAATTGTTTGGGATTAATTGACATGCCACGTGATCACATCCTTTCCTCGTTCATTAGCTACAAACCACCACGACTGCTACGAAAGTTTACGGTGTGTGCTTTCATTGTCTGTTAACTTTATTTACAATGAGGTAGTAAACGCTGCCATTTGTGATTGCGCAGTCGTCAAAGTGCAACCGTGCGCGTTGTTATGGCCGTTCGATGTTTACTAACAATATAACTTCCAGCAAATTACGGACAGACAGTATACACAACCTTTTATGGGTGAATTCTCACAAAGATGATGCTCTAATAAACAAGACGACTTGACCGAACTTTTAACTGCACTTATGTTTCTGGCCAAAAATTTCAAACAGTAAAGATCGCCAACTTGCCTAATTAACGTGTGGTATACTTAACTACAACCGCCTAATGTTTATGACGCAACACGTGGCATAGATCTGGCGCTAAAAATATCGCATTTTTTAGGAAATACGAGACATCTGTGCTGTCTAGATATAGGTGAGCAACTAACTAAAGCTTTTTTTTATGCGCCGGACAAACCGCGTGGTTAAAATGCAAGCAATTTTTGTTGTAGCATATAGTCGTGCTAAAAAAACAATTAGGCTTGCAAATCGTTATTTGGCGTTGTCCTGCGCGGTTCCTCAAACTGAGGTGTTATCATTCACCAAGCGCAGTTTCGATCGATCTGTATCACGTGCTCGCTTCGTCAGGTAGTCTGTCTGCGTTAACAAGCTTCCCCCTGCAGACTGCAAGTGAGAAGTGAAGTTACGCACCGCGGAAAAAAACGAGCAATTGTTGGATTAACACAGTGCGAGTTGAGCTAGTCTGCCGCTTATCTATTATTCATGATCCGTCACCGTGATGTACGACCCCCAAGTAGACTCTTTCCGAAGCCCTACAAATGTTATTATGTTATCGAAAATCATAAAAATTAACTCCAAATCAACTGATAATATATCTCGTTTGCGGTTTTACTTGGTGTTCTGCGTTTCGGCTCCTTCCATATTGTCTGTATGTTTTTATAGGAAAGTGATGGTTTATCATCAGTTATCCAAAACAAGGCACTTTTAATGCACATCTGTCGTCTGCTGGGTCGGATCGTTGAACTGATTAAATTAGTAATGGATCCTGTTAGAAGTTGCACGCAACATAAAAACGGTAAAGGAGTTTTTGCGTGGAGTTTTTCGACTAAATTTATCTTTAAATGTACTAAACTATCTTAACGTGAAGATTACACAGAGAGTTGTTGATTATTTTTCTACTATTATTGCGGAATTTGTGAAGGTGTTATCCACATTGTATACTTTCTCGTTTTATTTGCCCGACTATGATCCATACTAAGGTCGTAAATGTATCATGAATTTTCTACTAACACAATTTAATTTATGGCCTGTCGCCCGCATATAACGTACATAAACCGATCTTAAATAAATAGTCATTATATTGAGAACAAGTTATAAAATATAACTTTAAACGAATCCCTTAAAGTGGTTACTAACTATAGGCAACCAGACGTACATCTTTTGCAGTCGTAATAACTTTTAGGTCTTTAATGCAATATTTTGAAAACCGATTTGAAATGTTTGTGATAATGTAACCAGCTTATTCGTATTTCTTCAGCATCCGCCATTGACCTGAAAGCCAAATTAGAACCGAACAAGCATTTAGGAGTATAGTTTTAGGGAGTATAAATTAAACAAAGCTTGTTAGTTGTGTAACTGCGCAACTGTATCAAAACCCGCATGATAAATCACAACTGCTGTGTGTAAAATAACTTTAAATGATAGTTGTGTGCCGTGAAACAAAATTTGACGTTTCGCGCTTATTTTGACCACGCACTCAATGTGACCGACAAAGAAAGCATGGATGCTGAAACCTCGCTTCCCCCACGTGTTGTGTGCGGAAAACGCACAAACGATCGTATCGTCATGGGAAACTAATAAGAACCGACCAACACGAAACAGTGACTATTTATTACTTTGTATTTCCAGTTTTACAATTTGAATAATATCAATATCCGTTTTTTTGCCTTTGATAACCAACCGTTATAGGTCGTTCAAATTAAATCTCTATTTGAAACATGGTGGTTTTCCGCGCTCAATAATTATTTAGATTACCCAATGTTTTGTCACAATTATTTTAGTATCGTCGACGTTTATTTAACAGTAAAACGAGCGTGGCATCATTAATTTTTAGATTCAGTCTGCTCCTTGCCGTATGGTTTCCAGTCACGTGTATCGAATTATCGAACCATTGAGCGTCGAAACAGCGAATTTTGGTTGCGTAATTAGAAATTGCAATTGATTAGCGACGTAAAATCTGTCCTGCTTTTTATGTGGAAGTCCAACTACTGTTTATCTTAAGATATGCAGAGACTATTATCTAATAGCGAAAGCTCATAACGAAACCCAACTTGTGTATATATATATATTTAATCTGATACGATTAAAAATACATTTTGTCAGGGTAAAATATTTACATTAGATTTTAATAAGTAATTTTCACTCAAAATAAAATAAATACTTTAACATTAAATGGACAGTTTAATGTCAAAGGTTTATTTTAAATAAAAAAGTAAAATTTACATGTTTGATGGATTATTTGTGGGTATATTTGTCAGCTCATATGTGTACACGCAAACCAAGACGAACGCCATAACATTTCTACGCTTTAGTATTTATAGCCACTGAACCACGAGATTAATCGTTTGGTGTTGCCGCTTATTCTAGCCGACCCGAATTTTGGATTTGAGTCGGAATTTTTCAATGTGACCAATATGACTCAATGAAGCAGAAAGCGACCGGATGCGTCTGTACCGAAGTGTTTACGTTTCGAAACCATCTATAACGTCTCACCAGCAACAATCAACCTTCACGATACTAGGTAGACTCCTCATTATTTCCTGCCCGCCCTACAATTTTGGACTTGCGGTGGTATAGTAAGGAAACGTGGTTTAAGGAAGGAAGGATACATACGTTTGATCTATAGAACGATCCGGTTTAGTAAACATTAAGCTTTAAAGGTCACTATTCGTAGAAATAGCCATAATGTATGTTGTAAGTTCGACGCCCCAAATTTTGCTCGTTCTGTATAGTACGTTTTATAGACGCGTAAACATTCGCGGGTCATAAAAAAAACTTTTGCATCTGCTTTAATTTAAGTTTCGGCGTACTTGATTTAATATATTGTGTTTTTTTTTAATAATATCTCTCGCGTGCCAAACATCTAGTGCGTAGATTACAAACCATTAATTCATTAGGTCCAGGCGATGTCAGTCTAGGTTTCGAAATTGCCAACTTTCGGCTGCCTGTAAATCGTCTACAGTTGCCGATTGAGGTGAGCGGCTAGACAACCACAACAAATAGAACTTCGTACTTGCTTCCGAAAAGTCAATTGCGTTTTTGTGGCACTTACACACGTTTTATCAACTGACGTGGCGCAATAGTACTAGCATCTAAATCTAGTTATAATATAAAATCCTGAAGCAATAGTGAATATACTCAAGTGAAAATAAAAAGAATATAATTAGGTTAAAAACGAATGGCAAAAGACGTGCGTCACATTAGAGTATTTCTGCTTTTGCCTTCAGGTGAATTTTGGTGCTCAAACCCGGTTCCCTTACCTATCGCCCACACGCTATCTGCTGTCGATTTGTTCCATGCCATTAGCTGAAACCCAGCTACTTGCAGCTGAGTTTATCAGCAAGGCAGGTGTGCATGGTTGGCAGGGATTACCAAATGGCACACTTTACGCGGAGGCCGTGTGACTTGACTCGGAACTTTCCGATCGCCGTCACTGTTAAGACAATTTAATCCTCTTACCGCACCAGATCCCATCGCATTTAGCAGTTTCCAATACAACTACAGTGCAGGTCGAATTGGCCTAACTGTGACCGGTTTATCTTATGTTTACACCGTGTGTGTTATGAAACAAAGAAGGTGAAATTTGTCTTAAAACGTAATTTTTCCTGCGAACTTCACACGTGCTTGGGGGACTTCACGTATCTTTTGCGCGCCAGTGAAGCCATTGTTATAATCTGCTCTTTTTTGCCTGTTTGTGTGACTGACAGGGGCAGCGAGAAATTCAGATTCACTTTTCTCTCCCTGCAGAATTTGATTGGACGAGAGAGAATTGAGTGAAACTGATATCCCTGAAACGTTAGATTTCATTGCGGTTAGCTTAGCTCTTAGTCCTAACAAAAGCGAATCGCTGAAAGGTTGGACTCCTGTATATAAAACCCAACTCACTGTTTTAATAAGTACACATTATAAAAAATGTAAAATTTAAAATATTTTTACTATTTTTGTTGTTTTTCAGTATTGGGATTACCTGCAAAGGAGTCAGATCCCGCCCCCCAGCTGCTCCCACAGCCCCTAGCAAGAGGGCCGACCCCGCAGGCGAGCCCACCAGTAATCACAGAAGAGCCCAGTGATAAAATTGTAGACACAACGAGTGCAATTATTCGATTGTACTGTCGTGCAAGTGGATACCCTCACCCGACTATACGGTGGTTAAAAGATGGTCAGCCATTGGAAAATATGCGAGGTTTGTGTTAAATTGACCATTGCTTTCGTTTAATCTGGACTGCGAGATATGCAAGTTTAGACAACTTAACCATAAAACTTAATAGCGAACAAGTTAAGAATTTGCTTTAATAATAGTAAATTAAATGTTAAAAATACAAAGACTGGCGCCATGACGAAGTGTTACCACTTACGGGTGCACTTGAAAAGTAGCTTTGTTTTGTGTGTTGGGTGCTATAACACTTTTCTCTTTAACTGCAGTGCGCGATATAGTGAAGATGTCATCCGGGGAACTGACGTTTATTAGGATCCGAGCGCGCGGAGAGGAAGCTAATACCGGTACTTATCAATGCATTGCTGTAAATAGCGCTGGGGAAGCTCGGAGTCGTAATGCCACGATTCAGATGGCAAGTAAGTGATTTGGAGTTTCTCATTTCTTTTTGGTGTCTATTTCGTTAGGCCTCTAAACGGTTCACAGATTAACAATACTGTTGTGATTTTACGTAATTAGTTTTTTGTGTGCACAATTAGTGTGTGGTCATAATCCATTTTGAAGTATGCCAATATAACCGCTTTTATTATACCGTAACGTCATATTCATATTCTTCCGTGAGCCTTTGTAAGGGAATTAATAATTCTAATTATATGACCGAATCGCTTTATTTTGTTAAGTACCTCCGGACTCGTATATTAAAAATGATATACACTTGCCTAACTAATATTCTGGTATCTTGGTTGAGAGTTATGCCAATTTTTAATTGAATAGTATAAATAGATCAACGCTTGAAACTGCGCTAAAGGTCTTATATTTTGGATTGTGTGTTTTCAAGTAAATACCGTTGTGGTGACAAAAAGAGCCCGGTGTCACTGGGTAGGTTAGATATGTTTGTCGTAGAGTAGCAGATATCATCTCGGCTGTGTTTGCTTTGCAATATCACTCCAGTATTTCATTAGAAGCCACCCTTTTGTAAGGCTAATTGACGCATATTCCTTACGTTTACAACAAATATTCAAATGCCTGAATGTAATGTGCACGGTAGCAAATGCATTTCTGATTTAAAAATAATGTTGGAATAAAATATTCCAATCTATTTTCGGCGACAAAGATGTTGTCATCGCACAACACGCACGGGAAGTCATTGGCCGGTTTCCGCTCTTAGATCGATTCTAGATCGTAACTATCGCTGGACAATAGCTAGGCTGTTATGAATAATAATAGTGATTCGTTCGAAATCAAGTGACGACAATAGCACGCAGTTACGATGACATGCTCCCAGGCACATTTAAAAGCAAATTTAAATAGATCATTTCTTTAGTTGTTAAAACTATTTTAACCTACTGGTATAGTTAGTTCAACGTTCTTCATAAAAATATTGATGTAGCGAATCTCATTAACTCACAGCTAATCAAATACAAACTGCTGTGTGTAACAACGATTACGCCACACTCCCACTCTTTGATGCTCTTTGAAGCCGATTTGTTCCCTCGGTTCGTCGGATTTTATGACTTCTGCTTTTTGATTAACTCGTTGCTGGGCTACGCCTAACGGCATTTTATATTTGTTCATTTTCCCAGTAAAACTTGTGCGGTTCTTACTTTGAGGGTATGACGAGGATACACTCCGTTGACAAAAACTGTTTGTGCTGATGCATAATTTAACTTTAATTAATTTAACCAATTATACGTTGGTCGCTAACAGTTCACCTGTTTCATTATAAAGATACAATTTAATAAAATGTCATTTTGGTTAACTTTTAGGTAATATTGTGCAATGTTAAGTAGGATGGATGGCATTAAAACTTCAAAACCAACCAATTAAAGCAGATAACCATACTAAACAAAAAATAGAGGGATGATATGTTTAATCCTTTACTGCTAATTAACCAAGCAGCAAAATCCTTTACAATGATACAGAAAACTTACATTTAGAATGGGACGTTATAAGTTAGTTTGCAATGGAATAGACTCACTATGTAACGGCGTTTTTCGTAATTATGTTAATTGATGATAGCCGTCATCATGTTGGAACTGAAGTTTTTCCCATTTGGGCTTATACGTGGCGTACCATTATTTATGACTTGAATAAAGATGTTGTGTTGATAGTTAGTTTAAGCTTGTTTTTGTTTCATTTGTGAAAATTGTTTTGATTGATGTTAGTCCTTAAAATACGAGACATTTTGTCCGATTAAATGATTTGCGCTGTTACAAGTTTGGAAACAAGTCACTTTAACCCCATTACCGTAATTCAGTCTTCGATTTTGAAGACCAAGCCTAATTGGATTTCGTCCAAGGAAATTTATTGCATCTTTTCTATTAAAAATGCAAACATTTGTTTATTTAAAATAATTAAAACAATTGTTTTTTCGAATCTTTCAAAAGAGTCCAAGTTACAATTTTTAGTTTTCTGTAAAACTACTTGTGATAAAGTAGATTCATTCGTTTACCATTTTGCGAATTTGGAATATTTGTTTTTAAAATATAAAGGCAGTATCGATTCCTTCGTTTATTAAGATCAATATATGAAAGCAGTGGCTTGCATATTGGTGTATAATTACTCCGGCGACAGGCATCTTGACTTGCCTGCGGAGGTTTTGTGTTAAAAATTGATCGATAGTTCTTAATAAGAGGTGATCGATCAGAGATTGTTCTAGCAAAGGCAACCTTTATTTATTGGTCGTATTATCGATTCTCTGGTCTTGGACCCGATTCCGCAAGACTTTGCCAAACCTATGCATCGAATAGGAATGTGGGAGCTATTCATCATACGCTTATTGGAAGGGTTAACCAGATTACCGGTCCAACAAAACAGTGGAGTCGCCCGGGTGTCTGCTGCAGCAGTGTGCACTCACTCAATTTGGAATTCCCTCGAGCAGAATGACAACTCTATGCAGGAAAATATGCAATTACCTATAAACAGCAATCGTGTAGATCGGCTATTGTTTACAAACAAGCAATTTCACTTAATGGGGCATGGAGAACGAGCTGTCACCTCTGAAGATCGAACAATAATGCGTAGTGAGGTGTTTATCGTTGGATTTATGACCTCTTAGCTTGTCTCGTAATGGATTACTGTTCACACTTTCTTTAAAATTTCTACACAGAAAATGATCATTTTTTATCCCATTATAGTCCTATCTATATGTGCTGGATCATCTTAGCAAGAGGGCAGAAAGAACTTTTTAACGGTATAAATATAAAAATAAAATTATTACAAAATTAAAATACCATCGGTCTAACGAAAATACATCAATTTTTAAAATAAATATAAAATACCATTACAACGTGTATGAAAAGGCTCTTATCACTCGAAAACAAAAAATATAAAACAAACAAAAGATCTTCAAAAAACAAAACCACCCCTATATTGAATTGTTTTTCGGTATATCGCCAGAAATACCTCTGAACACAGATATCTTATATAGTTCCATATAAATGCACGATAGAAGCGGATAATATTTTTGAAACTTGTTCTGTCTGTATAGAAATTACTGGACATGTCATTGAAAAGCAACCCAAAAAAATAAAGACACAATTTTTATATGTTGATATAACGTTTATGCAAGTATGTAACAGGTTTATAGAGGGAAATTAAATACAAACTGTATTGCCAGGGTATCTGAGCATTTTAAGCACACAATCATAAAAACCAAGTTTGTTTTGGAAAACCAAGTTTCAACTTAAAATTATAGATACAAAACTATATATGTCGAATGTGTTAACGGGTTGGTTTGATGGTTAGCATAGGAACCTTGCACCAATTTGCATTTACTAGGTTTTTTTTCTTGTGACAATCACGTTGACTAAGTCGTTCTTGAAATTAGAACCGATATGATAACAGCCTTAAAACAGCTTTAAATTTGTTCAGTTAATTGCCCGACAGTGACAGCGAACAATGAGTAAGGATTTTACCCGATAAGATAATAGGGTAAGGTTAATCCACATCTAATCCTGAATTCGCCTCGAAAGTTAATTATTGTGGACAACGTTTCAAGGCTTGAAGTAATTGCAGCAAGCGTGACTTCTTATAGATGTCCTAATACGTTGGGCCAGCATGAACTGTAGAGGTCCCGATGGAAAACCGATCGGAAATGAATCATTTATCGGAGTGCGTATGGTTTTACCGAGTTCTAGTGTCACTCTTACAATTAACAAAATGCCTGGGCCAAGCAAAGATTTTCGTTGTTTGATAGTAGCACAACAAAATAAAGCGTTTGAAATTTAGTGATATTTTCATAGCTGATAATGTATTATTTAGCAGTGCAGCGGGGGCTTTATTGCCGTTTAATAACCAACCATCGGATTACACTTAGACTGATTGTGATCTTAAAAAAGAGTACGTTACCACATGTCTTTTGTCGCTTGCATGTGCCTCTTGGTAAAAAGCAACCATATTATTCGTAATCCCACTGAATAATTTACAACTGTGTGCAATAGATACACTGCAATGTGCATCGCAATTTCCGAGCCTTCTAAATTTATGTGCATAGCTTATTATGTGTCAATGAAATATTTACATACTGCTGCTAAGAAGTATATTGGTGGATACGACGACCATTACCAAACCGTATGATGCCAACAGCGTTATTTCAAAATCCATTTAGGAGGCCGCGTTTGAATAGTATGTCATTCGTCGAGCCTGATTGACCGCCGGTAGACCTGCTTTCGTCCAAATACAAACTTGTTTATACCTCAGGGAGCAAAACAGTATAGAACAAACGTGGCTACTGGCTTTCACCCAATACCTAACATTCAACGCTTTCAGGGTCCGTAGTACACCACAGTTACGGCTTCTGTGTCAACAAAAGCTGCAGTTCCAGGGTCGTGCATTTCCCACTCTCACGGGTACTTGCTTCTTTATTTCACTGGTGATCTGCTTTAGACTCTGTTCACAACACAAGCGCCTTGAGAAAGTTTTCACTTTAGGTACAAACATCATGAACTCGTGTAAGGTGAACGGTTCAGTACATTTGCATACTGCAATTTGTAAAACCATTTATGTCAATACATAGGCGATTACCAGTTTGATCAACATTTCTTTCTAACTGTGTTTTATATTAATTCACACACGAAACAAATGTCAGCGTATATTTTTAGGTGTTTAAATTCCATTGATGTAAACCCAATGCCTGTGCTAAAAAAACAAAAAAAAACGAGTCCGTTTGATACTTTGGCTGTCGAAAAAGAAAACGTTTCACTCGTCGCATTGCCTACCACGGTTTGATGTCTGCCACCCTTCTTTGATGGATAGGCCGGCCAGTGGACACGGCTCACGTACTCTTGATCGAGCGAATTACAGGGCAGATAGACAGTATTCGGTGCATTCACTTGCCTTTCACCGCCCCTTGATACAACCTAATTTTAGGGGCCGTGAGAGAAATACCTTTTTTGTTCAAACAGGTGTAAGATTTTAATGAAATCCATGCGGCACGATGGCTCGCGGGCTTTAAACCTCTTCCAACACAGCAATAAAGCAACTTAGATGTGGAAATATTTAACTAAGTTCATACACAGGTTAACATATTACGGTATTTTCGTCTTGAAGATTTAAAACACGTGCACCATCTTTATAATATAAAATAAACAAAGTAGTTTTTGTATAGCAATACAATTTGATATCATCAAAATAGTAACTGGGAATTCTCTGCGTTGTGTTTCTATACATGACTATACAGTATATCCTAATGCTAATCGTTAATATCCAAAGCATGATTATAGGTAACCTAAGGAGAACAGGTCTTTGGGTAGATTTCCTTCATTGTTATGGTCACGTACCGGTTATCTGTTACCACCTAAACACACTAATGTTATTTGGACTTCGTGTAAGACAGCATGTGTTTTATTTCCATGCAGCCATTTTAATTATGTTTCTTCTTTTTACTAAGTCATGTAGCCTACTATCGAAATCAAAATTTGCTGTCGGCGTTATTTATTCAAATTCTTGATAAAACAGCATATATAAAGTGTATGGCAAACATAGTATTCATATCCGTTCGGTTATTAATATCTCGAGATTGTTTATAGCTAACATTGTCAACCTCAGATAAATCCGCTTTGATCTGGATTCCCGGTATCGAGTCATTTATTAAATTTAACCTATTATATCACTCGTCTAAGGGGAAGGGGGGAGTTTCTATGGTTCATGGTAATAAATTCGACAGGAGCTTGTTAACATGTGTAGACTTGATTTACTTCGCACTGAATTGATGTGGTCGATTTTTAGCTCAGTCAATTACGCACATGATCCACCTTTAAAACGGGAATTTATTAATTGCTGATCACGAATTTCATTATTATGCCAAGTTAAACACCTGGAAATTCCACTAATATCAGTCTAGTAAGAACATCTGGAATAACCTTTATTCCGAATAAAGGTTTCAGTGCTACCTACGTGCGCCACACGCCTACACTTCTAATTCACCGCTTCAATAGGGATACAAGGCCGCAGGTGCGTTTAGTCCGTATCAAAGCGACCCGATCACGTAGCGATGAGCTAAGCTGTAGTTTAAGTTGTTCTGTTTTGGTACACTGCCTGTAATTTTTTTGATATCGGTCACCTTACAGCTCACACAGGTGTGGATATTTTAAATTCACTTCGTATTTTGCTGCCGATTGCTGGCCATCAATGATCACCTTGGCAACAACAGACCTTAGTGACGCCATACATGTAGATTGGTACTAATAAGAATATAAGTGGTCGAAATACAATTAAATTGGCAAGACAAAATGTTTGGCACTTACCGAGCTGGGCAATAATCTCCTGAATGCTATGTATACCAATAGCAAACCCGAGTTTGTTTTTAAATTAGAAGAAAATTCTGGAATTCGGAAATTAAATCCTGGCCCGAAACTTTATGTATAGTGTACCATTGAAACCGTATCGGCCGTAATTTCCTCTTTTTTATGTCCCCTTTCTTTTGTTCGATTGCTAATGGTTTGCGGTTAGAAATGAAAGAAATGAGAAGCACGGATGTTTCAAGTTGGCTGGCAATTAGAGGGCCATATAAACATAGCAAATTAGCTATTTTGTCTCGCTTTATTTATGCAAAAACAATATAATTTTGGCCGCGTATTCACATGACAATAGTGCTCAAAAATTCCCATTTAGTCTTTAAAACGTTTGTGTCAATATAATCATCTGCTGTGCAATGGGTTTGAACTACTCTGAACTGACATGTCGCGTAAATCATTTGAGCTTTAAAGACAACGTTATTAGGTCTCATTATAAAATTAACTTCCTTTCATGCCATACAATTTTTTTTCGCAGTGATTTACTTGAGTTTTATTTACCATTTTGTGTTTCATCTACTATACAAAGTAACTACTAAAAGGCCTTTACTTAACTCGCTGCCTTCGCATTCCATGGCTGCGGGTGGCAACATGCACTGCGCAGTGACAATTAGTAGATGGAATACGACAACCGATGCTGTGCGTGACGCAGCGGGCACGTGTTGCGATGTCAAATAGTCAAAAATGCAACCAACCGGAAAATGTTACATACGTCTAAGGAGATTTTAACAGTCGGCCACTGATGAACGCGAATGGCTCAGTCAGAATTCTATAATCGGGTTTTTTGCCGATAGCCACCAAAACCTGCATTTTACTCTCCGTTTTAGAGAAAACTGAAGACTGACGTTTGATTCGTGGTATAAACCACTTGACTTCATAGTACCGTGTTTAATTTTCATGTAATTTTTCTCTGATTGTCGAGTTCACTGCTTTAACTAAGTGTTAGTTTTGGTTGCAATTTTCACTTCCAACTATTAATTTAATTTACCTCCGGTCTAATTTACAACCAGACAGAATTACAGTCTCGTTTTGGGTGTTCGTGACGATTTCCCATTTAATAGCAAAGCCCTGTCCACTACAATCGGTTCTTGAATTTCTCACCGTGTTAGAGTGAAGGCAACATAACATACGGTTTGTTATACTGTAATGCAGAATTCGTCTATCGAATCGAAGCATTTTAACAAAACTGAAATAATAGTAACACGGCATAGTGATCGACACAACATTAAAGACTAAAAAATGTCCGACTTACTCCCAAAGTTTAAGTGCACATTGTAACTTTTCATGATGACCGAACAATTTGTTCATGTTGTCACCCTTTCAAGCGTCCGCAACATAGCGGCATTACTCACCCTGTAATATTGTGACTCGATATATTGTAATTGAATTTTCGCCAAAGCGTTTCCGCTTGCCTCCCAAGTGAGTTAAGTCTCGCCAAACAGCTTGGACCTTGAAAAGAATTAGTCGTGGTTAGTCATGCACTTGGGATGCTTAGGCACAGTTTTCACATCCAAACTTCCAAATAACTTCATTCTTAATTGTGTGGTTCGGTAAGTACGTTGTGAACATAAATATCCAAAGCTGACCGAAATAAAAAATAAAATAAAAACGGAAAAAACAATATGTGTCCCATTTTTTTCAAATGGGACCCACAAATATGCTAGTAATGATAATTCCAAAGTTCTATTCTAATGGAGACGAAGATTCGTATAAGATGTGGTAAACAATACGCTGGTAGAGGAAAATCGTGACGAATCAGAAGGGACTTGGTGTAAGTTTGACAAATTCATTGTTGTTTAATTTGGAGGCGATTTTGGGCATTGAATTCTAATTTTGTTGGGTATTTGACAATGACTTAGGAAACGGCGCCTGCTCTACGTAATCATTTTGCTTGTTTGCTCTTCTGTTGAGGGGCTTCTTTATTGACACCAAATATAAACAAAATCAAAATGCATTCCCGTGGCGAGTTCACTTTGCATCCGGGATGACTAATACCAATAACTCTATGATTCAGTCTATTTAGTTTGAGGAAGCGACACTTAAAACCACATATGCAATATTCTTTTAAATTTGTTGAAACACGGAGGTTCCTAATTATTATCATTGCCGGTGTATATCAAGCATTAACCCGGTTTTAAAATGTATAATCCTGTTCAGAGCAGTTATAAATTCTCCTTAACCTAAATTGAAATTAACGAACTTTAATCAGGATTTTCCATTTCCTGCAAATGCGAGTCGACCGGTCATGTCCCCAGACATAAAAGCCTGTCCGGGTATAGCATTATCAGCGCGCCATATGACAAAACACATTAACTTCAACGTCATCGGTTGGCGAATCAACAGATCGTTAATTTTTTTACAACGCCATCCCATATGTCTTCATTTATAACCGCCACTAAAAGTTACGGACAAGTATTTTAAAATAGGGCCATTTATACATTATTTGTCTTATTCGCCCCTTCTAGGTAAAGAGGTGGTTCTCTCGAAAAGTAATTAGGCCTGTACGATATAAGCAGTATGCACGATGGTTATCTCACTCTCAGCCAAAATGGTAACGTAATGCGTTCGATGTTGCTTTTGTACCACACCATCGGAGATAATATCAGTCAACCCGTGCATCTTATGCTGTGTCGAAGTTTGGACTAAAAATGGCGGAAATAAAATAGACTGACAGGCTTTGATATGCTCGTGGCGGATCAACTGTCCCGTTGTTCAGATTACAGTTGTAATTTTCGCGGTTAAGTCATCTGATATAATTTGCCATGGTGAAATTAATTAACACTGTTTATACAATGTTTCAATGAAGAATATATCTATAAAATGTTCCGTGTGACATCTAATTAACTGGTTAATCAAACAAAATGACATGCATGGGGCTAATAAACTGCTTGTTGAAACAAAATGACATGCATGGGGCTAATAAACTGATTTGTGAAAATGTTCGTGTCCCCAATTATGCAGTAGCTCATAGCTCTGTATGTAACAACATTTCATTACTGACCAGCATTCAGTAAGTTTACTCTTGATCACATTGCGCATGAAAGATCAGCATCATTTTGCTGATCAGATACTGTATTAAAATGCTTTAAAGGAATTAACTAGTATAATCGGTCGTTCACCTACTTTCACCTACTCGCTATTGCCGGTTATAAATTGAACATCTAGACCAGTGGTTCCCAACCTGGGGGTCGCGACCCCCAAAGGGGTCGCAAAGCATGTTAAAGGGGGTCGCGAAGCTGTTGCTAATGTAAGAACAAGGGTAACTGTCAATAGGACTGGATGCTTCGGTACGCTCATAGTATGTGCTCTATCCTGTGCATAATTTTCCATTGAGACATTTCATTCGGATTGCTTTGTAGCACAATATTATTGCATCAGTATGCGTCCACTGTGATGTCATATCGTCCACTGTGATGTCATAAACTATATGACCACATGACTGTAAACGTACAATAGCTGCAAATTGGAACTATATTGCGGAAGTAGCTTAGTATATTACACAACAGAAATCAGTCAAGACTTGGAATTGGTAAAGATAGTTAAGGGGAGCATCATATGCGTTTAGCTGCAGATCTACAAGGTCAACCATCGCACTGATTTGTTAATAAATGCAAGTAAAACATTTTTGTGCTAACTTTCTAATTTTACATTTAGGATAGAATATAAGTGTGGGTCACGGAATCTTCGAAAATTTTTAAGAGGGTCACCAAGACAAAAAGGTTGGGAACCACTGATCTAGACCATACTTGGTCAAGTAGATAGAAGAGAGCACTACAGTTTAATGCCCATTGATACAACAAGACTGTAAATTAAAACAGCGATTATTATTGTCAATTTCGAAACATTTGCCGAAATTGCACAAATCACTAATTGTTTCTTGTTTATCTTTTAACCATATTGATTGAATAAGTCACATATTAATTTATGAAATTTGCTGCATAACCAGGTTGCAATAATTGATAAATAATAGCGATCCATAGCATGTGTTTTATGCTATTTGCGACGTCAATCTTGCAAACAATTTCAGAAACGTCGTACCGCGGTACATGTCCAGCGAATTAGCTATCGCAGGCGTCTAAACACCAGCAGTATAATCATGTACAAGTAAAGGTATAAAAACAGGAAACGGTTGCGGACAGAAGAAAGTACAGCGAGTCAACCCAAGTCAAACACGTTTAAGTGCCGAAATGGTCGTTTGCTCAAGTGTTTACTTTCTTCGTCAATAAGGCTTGTTAACTTTTTTTAAGCGTTTCCGCTTTTGAATGTTTCACACACAAACTGTTGGATTCTCCAGGTTACATCGGCGGCAAATGCGTTATAGTCGTTGGTGCATTGCAGATATGTTAGTGTTGTAACGCGTTAACTATTTAATTGGTTACAAAATTTCCTTATTTCGTGATTCTCACATTCTAATTTGGGGTCAATTTTTTGTAAGTGGAAGTAGTAATCAGCGCTTATTTCCGCGGCGCCCACTTGGAATGTGTTTTGTTTCCGGCGAAGAATGGAACCAGAATCTTGGTAAGACAAAACAAACTGATCTCGACAGCCTTGAAGGCACCGAAGCCTCGTCATTTCTCGTGTTTTATAAGTTTTGTACGAAATCTATATGTATGAGTGTGTATGGTTGCTGAAGTCACAGCTATAACGCGACATGTTTTACGGCCCAGCCTACCTGTGTTACAAATAATGATTATTAATCGCAGTTGATTTTGTATTCTCCTTTTATGTTCGAGAAACAGAAGCGTAGCATGGAAAGCTACCAAACTGAGAAAACGTATGAGGCAATTACCAGATTTACATTTCACTAGGTTCAAGTTTCATGCATTGATCTGATTCCTGTCGGTAAAGTATGTGAGAAAAAGCCTTTTTAGATTGATCTCCTTCTTTAATTGCGATAAACAATTACGTCTTTCGATGGGATCAGCGGAAATTATAGTCTTTCCTCTATAAAGCAGATTTCACGGCATTTCGATTGACGGGTGATTGAACAAAGTCTTCAACTTAGGTGGTCGCTATCCAACGCAATGCTCAAAGCATTTACATCGTAAATCTAGTTACCTTAACCTATCTGACAGCATGAACGAGGGAGCGGCTTCCGGTACGGTAAATGCCAACCAACTTCCCTTTCCGCTTTGGCCGCAAATCGTGGCAGTAATGTTCAACAAAGCCCGGTTATTTAAAACAAATGCTTAAGTGATCATATTGGCTCAAACATTGATTGAAAACCACGTAGGTTTTGCTTTTTATTTTTCAATTGTAAGCTCGATCTTTGCATTCCAGTTGTCTACTTTCGGTTTTAAATTTGGCTTTAATAAATTTTCCGCAACGTTCTTGCATTATTTAGATTTAAAAGCCATTTAAAGATTCAAAACAAAGAAGTGCAAAACGACATGTTGTTAAATTATTGATGAAATTGTTGCAAAGCAAGGACAACCCGAAAGATGCTTGTACATTTATTTTTATTGACGTTGCCATTCTGGAGAATTAAATAAAAAAACGGATATCTTTAATAAATCTTATTTATAGATATTAATTCAGCAGGATAAAACTTAAATTTCATGTCCGCACATACTAGTTCTACTGCGACCAGTAAACCTTAATGTAATATTCTCTACTCGCTACAGTTTATAATCCTGGCCGCTGTCAGTGTTGTTTTTGGAAAGAAAGTAAACCCGAGCCGGCTTTGCTACTGTCAACGCGAAATTCCGCGGCGTAGAAAGATTAAATTGCCGCGGAGGGTCCTGGCTAAACGCCGCTATCAAAACTAACCAAGGGTTCAAAGTGGCACTCGAAACAAACTTGTGTACACTGCTCGCACTTTATTTAACTTCATAACGCGTAAGAAACTTTTAACATTCCAATAACTTTATGCTTTATTAGATTCCTACGTTACGTGCAAGACCAAATTCCACTCCGATTTGTATGTTGGGTTTTAGATTAATTTGTACAAAGTTTATTGTCACAATTTCAAATAAAATTTAAATATGCTGAAATTGTATTTTTTTAATTCAACTTCTGTCGATCAAAACGATAGCAAAACTGCCAATCAAGCTTTATTTTAAATACTAAAACTTTAATTTAAAGACAAGCGCATGCGTTTTTGGTGTCAGTTGGTTGTCAAATATGTGTCAACCGATCTGCTGACTTTTCATAATATGAAAGGTCAACAACAAGAATAACATCCATTTCTAGCACAACATTGACCGAGACGTAGAAAATGACCAAAATATATTCAATTCATTGGCATTCTGATTTTATATAAAAAACATGATTTCTAAATTTAAACCATTGCTAAAGTATTTGAATACTTTTTGGGTCTGTGTATGTAAAGCAATTGTTATTTAGCATTAAAGATCGAGAATGAATACTAAGTATACCGACTGTCGATAGTTGTGTAAGTTTTGTAAATTTTTATCGCTGCTTGGAAATTCTGAATTAAGTGACCCTTGTTCGATCGTTTCTCGCCGCACTGCACTCAGCTGTCATGTTACTTTCTCGTCGCCGGTTTGAACTAAAACCAAACCCTTCTGCCGGTGCCCGAAGGATATAGTATACCCTTAGAAGGTATATCGACTGGGCCATGGGCGGAGATTACATATTATTGCAATTACGATTCGTTCTCTCTACGGCTTGCTCGTAGTTACACATGACGATATCGATTTCCCCCCAGAAATTTGTCTACGCAGCAAAGTTAGCCACCAACCGAGTCTACTGCAATAGAATTAGTAGCGGAAGACTTCGAAGTGTTCATTGATTTTTCAACCAGCAAATTCAATTGGCACAAACCCAGAATTATCTGTAATTAACTTCGATTTACCAGGATTACCTTCCAGCAGAAACTGTATAGATGATATATTCGAATATAAGGTATTAAGAAAAATGCACATACTTTTCAAATTAACCTTATACAAACCCTAAGAATCGGTGTAGAATGTTCGTAAAACGAGTTATTATCATCAACATTGACGCGCCAAACTTTGTACGCATAACACTCAATACAAATGCACAGTTTATCACCAAAAACGTTGAAGAAACTGACCCGTGAAGGCCTTGCAGCTGTTTAGCTGATTCAAAAGTTTGCTGTTGTCACGCTTATGATACAGGTACTTACTTCACAAAGACCTGACTTTACGTGTGGTAGATGGTTTATTTTAACCGACGTATTATTTGCACCAAATGCATGTGTACGCAGTGTGGTTTAGTTGTTTTTCAACAAGCTTGTTATGTATTTGCCAGGTTGTTGGCTCCTGTTAAGTATATGTGATATAAGTTTAGCCAATCCGCAACAATTTGTGTCCCTTTAATCGCCTTGCTGGTTTTGAAGCGTAGCGGTAAAAGGGAAATTTATTACAAGTTAGTCGTTTGGGTTGGTTAAAGCGCATTAGCTTTGTCGTACACGGAAATGGCTATTTCGAAATTACATCAAATCAAAAATGAATTGATTTTTTGGCCCAAGAAGTCGCCTCGATTACAAAAAAAAACAACCACAAGAAAAACATAGGGCATCCTCTGATAGGAAATTGTTCCCGCGTCAAATTTTTCGAGTGACAATTTCCTTATTTGTTTGACATAAGAACTTTAGAAGTTTCGTCCTCCGGAATCATGTCCCATCTAATCTCACATCTAACACAGGAGGCGTGGGGACAAACACTCACCAAATCTCATCCCGGGAAATAATTGAACATTCGAAACTTTGGGATTAAGTATTGTTTACAGTGGCCACTCTACCGTTACACCACAGCTTTCTACAACCTCGCTGGCCCAGTTATTGAAGAAATCGTCATTTCATAATACCCGGTATTTCGCATATGAGTGGTTAAAGCGAGTCGTGTTGACCAACACACAGTATTAGATTGGCGCCTCGCGTGTTTGCTGGCGTTGAGGGCAGCATGTTACGTGGAGCCTTTTAAACTCTCAGCCTAGCGGGACATGACGTTTGCCAGGATCATACGAATCCAATATAACATGGCAGTGAAAGTGTCTAGTGAAACAAGTGGGTCACAATGCAGAATAAAAACTTTATTTTATTTCCTATATATTACCTTTCAACGTATGGGCAACGATATCCATGTTAGAGAAAATTGTTTATGTTTTGCGGTCATGTAAGTATGCGCGGACAAATCAATAGCTCAAGTCAACGAAATACATTAAATCGCATTACCGTCGTGCCACTTTACATTCCAAATCTATAGTTGTCATGATCAACCGGATGTTTTATTTGTTCTATTAAATTAGTTTTCAATGAAGTTTCCAGGCAATCATGTTATCAGGGACCAGCCGTGTACAACGATTTCTTTCATTTGCTCCAGTATGATCAGGTTTTTGTAGATCTCCGCGCAAGTCTAAGAAAACGCTTTTAAATTAACGTAATCTCAAATCGGATCCATATTGCAGCGTATTGGCCATTATTTTAAAACCGTATCTTTCTACACTGATTACTACACCGGGTAGCGGTGTATGATATTGAACACTCAATGTATTTCCAACGTGTCTAATCAGGTGTAAACCCGGGTTATCTCGTTTCCATGAGAAGACGTCACAGTGGACCTTGCTTGTCGCTTCACCGTGAGAAACACGATGACAAATATAAACCTCTTTCCAGCGCATTTCCACTCTAAGGATAACTCGCAACACTTTTGTATTGGCGAATCTACTACGCAGGAAACCGAACTGTTATCACGGATATTCAATGCGCCACAATATCACCCCCACCATCGTAACAAAAGGCGAACGGGAAGGACATACATCACTTCTACCCCGCAAGTATCCATGAGGTTTTACAGTCTTATTGGCTAACCCCATGTGTGAATCACTGAACTCGAGTCATAAAACCGGGTAATCTCTTGGCATTCACTTAATGTGCATTCTTGTGCAAAATTCGACGTAGAATTGAAACAAGATCTTCGTTCTAAAGAGCACATTACAACTAACCCATACAGTAAAAGGACAAAATATTTTGTGTTTGTTGCGAATACAACAAATTACCTCGCTTTAACTTAAAATTTATGCCATTTTAGTTACCAAATTAGCTCGGCAATTTAGGTTTCGAAACCCGCATATACCAATTATCTTGTATCGAAACAATGCGTCGATTAGCTGTAAGTGACATTACCCAGCGTTGAAAAATTGTCAAAAAATTGCCTTGTTGTGTTCACTTTTTGCTGTCGGTTTTCCTCAGTGAAAACTTAAGTCAACTTATCGTTTCAACATGACCACTGTTTTATATTAAAATCATTCTGATTTTATTTTCATTAATTGGAGTTTGCGTTTTGCCCCTTCGGGACAAATTGATACAAAATGATATTTCAGTCTGTAAAAATCTTTAATTTATTATCTCTTATAAAGCAGATTAAAATATTAGGAGTGCCTCAGATTGCATTTTAATATTCAGTCTTTTCATTTATTATAGCTAATCCGTTTCTGCCTGATATTTATCGACCGCCTTCTGCTTCTTGTCACGGAGTAAACGCATTTGATTAGTTTTGTATTTTGCTCTTTGTCTATAACCAATTCGTGTAGTCTCCGCTGTTGAGAAAGTTGGTTTTAGCAATGCTTAGATTTCATGCTTTTTATAATAACCAAACATGACATGATCGTAACGGGAGGTCACAATGTTGTTACTGGTGTGGTGAAAGCTTGGTCACTACGGGACGCCTTGCTCGTCATGTACTAAAACACACTTATTTGGTAATACCCGCTGTTCTTCAAACGCACTTGCCTGCGAGTGTCTACGTCATCCTTACACTTGCAAATAAAGTCAAGATAATTGGAGCCGTTAGATGAGTTTCCCGTCAAATTATTGGGTCAAATATCGATGAGAAAGGACAACGAAACGACCAAGTGTGTGGTCGTTTTTAGCGTTACTAAGAAAAAACAACAACCATTCCATTTTGCTGTCTGAGTGAAAATTGTTACAACAACAGTAGTTATGATTGTTAGATACCACCAGGGGCATATATACACAGCTATCATTAAAATAGGTAAAATAAACAATAAACGGACTTCATGAATCTGGACTTTCTGTGTAGTCTTATTTGCACAACTACACCACAACATAGGCCCTAATGTCAATATATGTTTTCAATAAATTTTTAATACTCCTAAATATTGTTTACTTTTAGGTCTTGGTGAAGATTTTATACGAAACCCGGATGACAAAGTCGCAGCTGCTGGTACAAAGGTTACTTTGGAGTGCGAACCTCCTCCGGGAGTGCCAGATCCGACGGTCACCTGGAGAAAGGAGATGGTTTCCCTGAATATGAACAGCAGGCGACAGGTTGGTAAAAAATGTAGTTTAAATTGCGATTTCTTGTTTCGTACTGTGATTACGTGTCGGAGATTGGATGTGTGATTATGTAGTTCATAACCTGTGTCTCCTTCTTTAATTTAAATTGGCGTGTAACTACCTGGTCAAAGCGTCTCGTGATAATTGGGGTGATCTAATCTTCCCAAGGCCGGTCACACAAACTAGGTTTAACACGTAATCGCCGTGCGGATCAGATTAGGGAAATTGCTGCTGGTGTTATGTTACGGCCGGTGGTTTGGCGCGCACCCAGCATTATTTCCATTGATGCCGCTCTTTTTGATATCAAGTTTCGGAAGTATCTTCATTTAACCGTGACCAGCAAGTTTATCCAATGGTGATAGCTGCGGTACGGAAGAATTTAAAAACTAAAAATTGTCGACGCCAGAGTATCAAAGCGTTTGAAGCTGTACGACGTCACGATGTTTTGATAATAATAAAACTAACTGTTTGATTTTATTTCAGATTATAAATGGGAACCTTGTAATTCAAAGGGCAGCGAAGGCAGACTCAGGGTCATATGAATGTGTAGCAACGAACAGTGCAGGTGAAAGAATAAGTACTGCTGCCTTGCTGCGGATACAAGGTTCGTAAACTATAAGTTGTGACTAAAAAGAGTGATTTTTCACCAAGTTAGATTGTAATTTTTGTTAAAAAAATAAATGCATTTTAAAACAGTATAATATGTTAGCTTTAAATTGTTGGAACTTGACCTCTTAATTTTTCGGTACTGTCATGTAGTTGGTTAAGGTGTAGGATAACTATTGTCACATCAGTCTTCTTTAAAGAAAGATAATAAATTGGTAAATTACCATCGGTCGGCCCATGGAAAAATTACGGATTGAATCGCTATACAAGCGGATTAAAATCCACATACGGTCCGTGAAGTGTCTCCAGAGGAAATGCGACATCTGTTGTCTTCATTTGGCCGACCTGTAACCTTTCCCCATTGGTGCTATTTTGTTTACACAGTCGAGTTCGCATGAGTCCGCGCATAGCTGGATGAAATAAATATTATAATACTCATACCAGCAGCAGGTCAAACTTAGGTCATCCTACGTTAAAAGCCTTCCGTTCAAATTTGCTAACGAACCGTGGGTCCTGAACATAAAATCTTAAATGGCTCGGTATATTGTATCCGACATCGCGTAACTCATCTCCTTATACTGATATCATTACCCTACCTTCAAAGTAAATCAAGGTTAAAAAATTTGGGAAGTTTGCGATATTTTCGAATCTTTTATTTCATTTCCAAGATAAAAGTCCGATGACAATATAATAGGTGCATAAAATAACCCAGTTTACTTAGGGCTGTCGATAGAATACTTTTCCGAGCCGATGATTAGAGCTGTGTTAATTTTCGCTCGCACAGTGTTACATTAATTATGCAAAAGGCTGAAGACATGGGATGACGTCACCCGGTCTGACAATCCAATAACTCAGTCCTTGTCTTTGTGAAGTTAAAGTAAGTAGTTTATCGTCGGTTGCTGTTACCAACGACAGCGACTGAAAATGCTGACCACGGACTTAATAATATCACATTAAACCTATTTATTCATTTTTTTAATTATTATCGTCAGTGATCATTTTTGTTTATATATTCTTCTGTTTTAGCCAAGCCTGAGTTCACTCTCGTACCAACAAGCCAGGAAGTTGTTTCCGGTCAGACGGTTGAGCTCGAGTGCCAAGTTCGGGGAGATCCCCGCCCTAGAATAAAATGGTCGAGGGATGGAAGAACGCTTCCACCACAAAGCAGGTTGGAATTTCGCAATGCTGTATTACCTTGTCCTTCTAACATATTACATGCACTCAGGGACGACGGATTTGGATAGATTAAATTATTTATTACAGTCGGTTATCAGGACCAGCACAATTTAAAGCTGTAGGCTAGTATGTATTTTATTACAGCACATCAAGATTATTAACAGAATTTCTATGCATATAGATACAAGCAAAAATGCCAACCTTTCCTTTCAGAGTGGTTCCATTAAGCAATGGAAACCTGAGGATTACTGCGGTGGAGCCGAGCGATAGTGGGGAGTATGTGTGCACCGCTGAGAACCAGGTCGGAACCGATTCCCGATCAGCCACCATCACAGTACAAGGTAGAATATTGTTGTACATCTGTTTGTGATAAAGCCAGCTTAATTATACAAGTTATATTTATCATAACAAGACCGCACAAGATAGTCCATAGACACATAACAAATTAGCACGTGTTTTGTGTATAACAAAATAAGATTATTATGTTTTAACTACGTATTCTGGATTCTACAGTATTAAAGTTATTTTAAATCACATATTAATTATTTACAGACAAAGCTATGATAGTACCTTGTTAAGATAACACTTGAATCTGTTTGTCAATACGTTGCTTTTTTTACATTTCACCAAATCAAGTTAAAAACCGTACGTACTTATTTTCCCTTAGGAATTTAAAGGATAGGGCTTAGTTACTTTATAGTGTAGGAAATGGCAAAGGCGCAATTTTAAATGTTGAATCAAACAAACTTGAGTCACATACCAAAAGCACTATCTGCCCGAGCCAGGTTTATCTCCAGTAAAAGCGCTCTCGAAATTCCTTAGATAGCGAAACTCATAAAAAGTTGCTCGATATCTTTACTTTTACTGACATTGACAGGATGACTACAGTGCAAAAATCTACCGTTGTTTGCAGTATGATAGGTTTCGCTATAAACTGCGACCCGAGACAATATTAATATCAATTGAAATTAAATAAAGAAATATGTGTCGAAATAACACAAAAGGGAATTTTGTAAATTGTTACCATTCTTAACTGACGCGGCCTTAGATTCGATTTTTGAGTGTGGAGAATGTCGCTGGGAAATAACAACTCGCATATAAATCGCGACATTAGATGAAATCATGCGTGGGCGAGTCCTCTGCGTCACTATTGGTTCTTTTGTACGCTGCTCCATCTAAAAACTCAATCTTACTTGACTTGAGCATTCTTTTTCTTTGACACAAAGAAAAGTTACTCGTTTCCAAGTAAAAATGTTGTCGGCTTAGTATTAAATAGATGTTGGAAAATATAGTCATTCCATAAATTTATCTTGTTTATTTACAGCTGAACCAGTATTCACTAATGTTTCACCGGACACAACTGTTGAAGTTGGTGAAACTGTGACCCTGATGTGTAGAGCAGCCGGGAACCCCCATCCTACTGTGTTTTGGAGAGATTTGAACGGTAAGTTAGCGAGTGTCGAAATTAAATATACAAATCTACGAAGCGTATACTTTAATACGTTTGAAATTCTGCACCGTTTGTAATAATTAAATATCGGTTAGAACAAGCGAATACAAATGCTCAGAACAATACAGCTAGCTATCTTATCCCCACAAAAACGGATTGTCGATGTTATCACATTTTGTGCTTTGCGCAAACCAAAAACAGAATTCCACTAGGTTTTAAGTGCAATAACGTCACGTTCAAGTAGCCTAACTTGTACTGTGACCGAACCCTGTAATTTAGATATTAAAATCAGTGAAATGTAGTTCGCTGTCTACTTTAGCAAAGCTGCAAAAGTAAACAAGTGCTCATTTTAAATCACATCCTGTCAATCAAGGACCAAATGCGATAAAATGTGCCAATGCCATTTATGACGTGAAAAAGGCTATATTTTTAGAACTTTGTTAACGACCCTGTGTATCGATACACACGGAAATAGTACGGCAAATATAGCGATTAAAATCTTGCAGGATACGATGGTTTTGTCGGGTTTGAGGTTACTCCAAAATCGTGTTATGGTCACATTATATTATCTTTTATCCTCTGCTTATACTTTCTATTCTTTTAACCGCCCCGATCAATAAACGATATCAGCGTAAAACCTTACCGTCGTAAATGGACGGATTTACTACAATAGACAACAATATGTCTTTTTGAGGATAAAACCGTAATAAACAACTTATTAAAAAGTCTATATCTCCAGTAGATGAACATGGCATTCAAAACTAATGTCCGTGCGCTTAAATTTCACTTAAGTCAACAGCCATGCTTTACCTAGGCCACAATGTTATTGTTTAATGTGTCACTTTCGATTAAATTGTCCGGTGTTGTAATCCTAACATGAATGCAGGCATTTATTAAGAACCAATGGATAATTTCGAAGTAAAACTTTATGAACATCGACTGTAACAATTTCAACCAATGAAGCTTTATTTGTGTTGGTGGTATCACGTATATTTAATATATGGTCTATGGTTAGGTTACTTATGATCGTAACTATAGATGATTTACTATTCAGGAAACGAAATGTTTATTGGCCGATCGTACCAAGAAAATCACAAGCTTGTGACTAGCGATGGTGACCTCACAATACAAAGTGTTAGATTTGATGACCAAGGCCTCTACAAGTGCCAGGCTCTCAGTGGTGTTGGAACTATTACGACGAAAGTTCAAATAACTGTTCAACGTAAGGGCGTTTTTAAAGTTTTAGGTGCTGTTATACAAAGTGACGTTATGTTAAACATACGTCTCAAAATCAATCTAGCGTCGATGTTCATGACTATTGTGTAAATACTCTCAAAGACGCATCAAATCCCAGTTATTTTATGACGTTCTCATGTTCTATAACAGGCATGGGCAACCCCTGGCACGCGTGCCCAACTTGGCACGCGAGCTCGTATTTCTGGCACGCTGGTTCAAGGAAATTAGATTCCTTTCTCTTAAAGATGATAACTTAAAAGTTGTATTATTTGAGCTTTGGCCACGTGTATAAAATGTTTATTACCGTAAGTTGTGAAGATTTAATTATTTATTACCGTGTTATTGTTACTTAACAAACACCAAAGAGTACAACAATCCGCTTGAAAATTTCGCAACCTGCTGCCACAGACGAATCGGACGTGAGAGAAATTTGTACGTTTGTGCAGCCAACCAGATGTAGTTAATATTTTGTTACTTTTGTTAGCAATTTGAGATACAAAATGTTATAAGGCTAAACATGATGTACCATGTACCGGTAAGGTTATTCGGTATCGGTAAAGGTCATAAATGCATATTTCGGCAAGTAAAAAAAGACCGGTAAACTTATTTCACATAAGCTCATCGTTACGTTTATCGAATTGCGTTAATGAGTGTAAAAATTCATCGTTGAACACACTTTTTCACCCGCCTAAGGTTTGCTCTATCAGTAATAGTACAGCGCTTGCTTATTTTGCAGTAAAGATAAAAATTAAAAGTCTGTAAAACAGCGGTTCTCAAACTGGGGTCCGCGGTCTTTTGGGGACTGCGAAGCACCTTCCAAAAAATTTAAACGACGCTTCTGAAAAAAAAATTCTGTAAAATTAAGTTTTTACGCAACTTTTCTTCCAATCAACTTAACAAATACAATTTGTCATGAAAGCTTACAGGCTACATAGGCATTTATGACATCACAAGAAGCTATTTGATGTCACATTAGTGCAATTCAAAAGTACAGAACTCCTACTATAGTAGAAAATAGTAACTCCTATTATAGTAGGAGTAAACATTAAAAAAATGCCAAGGTCAGAGGCGTCTCGTTTTTTCTTAAGCCGTGCATCCGGGTTAATATGTTGTGTTTTAGAATTTTAACGTTGCTAAACTTTTCGTTTTACTTGCCTATTTTTCGAGGTGACCGTGAGTCATTTAATAAATTGCTAGGGGACCGTTGCGTATTTTTTTTTAAAGTTTGAGAACCGCTGCTGTAAAAAGTTATTTCGTTTTTTTGTCCCTACCGAATGTTAGGACCATCAGCTAAGAAACTTCAAACTGATATTTTCTTAGAAATATAACTTGAACCTTTTGAGAAAGTTTATTGTGAATGTTTTGTTATATTGTGTTTTCACTAGTTTGGTTAATTTAAAATTAAATCATTTTTTCAAACCAGGCACCTTTAAGAATAAAAAAGAAATAGTTTCTCACGAATTGTTAGTTGGCACGCGGAAGGATTTTTCCATTAATTTTAGCCGATTTTGGCACCCAGGCCGAGAAAGGTTGTCCACCCCTGTTCTATAATAACTGCGACCAACAGGTCGCTTAAACCACATCAATAATATACACATAAATGTTGCTAATTTAATTAGTTGCCGTATCTTGTTTATACAGCTCGTCGAAGTGGCATACCCCCACCAATTATACAGAGGGTACCATGCAATCAAACTGTCGGCATTGGCACCACCGCACTGTTACGTTGTAAGTCAAGGAGTCAACCCCAACCTAACATACGGTGGTATAAAGACGGAGTTCCACTCCAAACCGGTGCGAACCAGATTCGCATAACTTTAAGCATGTCGGGCGACCTTCAAATCTACAACGCTCAAGTGGGTTTTGTTTATGAATTTATAAATATTTACATGACGGTGGTAAAAATATTTAACTGTTAATCGTAAATATGCTAATTTGCTCTTTAAAACCGAAACCTAGACAATGTATCCAAAAATAATAGCCTTATCTCTTTTGTTGGTCCAGATTTTTGTAGAATATATAAATTCATAATATAGTATTTATAGTAATAATCGAGGGCTGTTTACTTCAGCCAAATACACTTCTGCTTTAAGTTATTGTGATCTACATGGTTGTGTCCTTGATCATTACTGCAAACGTGGTTATTACTGCAAAATTTAGTTAAATTAACAGAATGCAATGCCTTTGCAACTTTCTGTCACAATGACATATGGTGGCAATGTTGCTGTCGTACGTGTAAGGCAATGCATGTACCAAACTGTACATTTATTTAACAGATTTTAGTTATATCACCGCTGTGCTGTTAGTTAGTCTGCAGAGATTATAACTGTATGTCATTTTCAGAAATCTGACGGCGGAAAGTACACATGTAAGGCAGTGAATGATTATGGTATTACAACTTGGGACGCCTGGCTAACTGTTTTACGTAAGTATACAAACTAGATATATGACTAATATTTCCTTTAACTATTTCACTTGTGAATGCTCCTAATGCGTGTACTAATTTAGCGAGCGAAAGCTTCGTCGCCATAGCGACAAGAGATGACAACCTCCCAGGGCAGCCAGGAAAACCAGAAATGGTCAATACCACGTCACAATCAGCTGCTGTGAGGTGGCAACCAAACCAATACACAGGCGCATCACCTATCCAATACACAGTGTTGGAATACTATAGGTATGGAACATGACATATTTAAAGTCTAACACATTAACATTGCCCAATTATTCGAATGCTCCAGCATATTGCCAAAAATGTAACGGCGTAGAACCGATTGGTGTTTAATTTAATGTTATCTTAAACATTAAAACTAATTAGGCCTGTGCTTGGTTCTATACTCCATGGCCTCCTATTAATTACACATTTTTACGTTAAGCACTACTTGGAAATGGTAATTGATAGCATGTTAAGATTATTTCCTATCACCCGCGAGTGTCTGCGGTCGATAACCATGTGGAAAATTACATGTGAACGCTCTCGGTTATAATTTATGATGTATTAAAATGGCACTTATAGTTATCAGATCCAGCCTAGTGCGGTCAAATTTACTAAGAATACATTTCATCACGTACCTGATAAACCCCCGTTGTGCTGTGTTGTAGGGAATTTGGGGGGAGGACCAAAAATCTGTTTTTTTTTTATTGTAAATGTCATTGTCAGTCAAAACAAAATTGCACGCAAGTTTTTTTTTATCCAACGACATTTATTAAAAATTAGCACGTTTATTAGGAAATATTCAATTTATCCAATCTGACTACTTATAGCTCATTTTCATGACCTTTACATATTTAGGGCTGATGCGAAACTTATTAAGTTTTAAGTCTAAATTATTGCGCCTTTTTATGTGCCTGCTCCACTTACCTCAAGAACGTGGATCAGCCACTGGTGTTGTGGTATCCACTGAAAGTTGCTATTTCCGGGAGCTCCTTTCTTTGCCGGGTTTCAATGTTTGGGTCGAACACAAGGTTGGAGTTGAAATTGTTTCCGCTTTACCGGATTCGCGATTGGATTGCGCAATTTGATGAACCACGAAAGCAGGACCGCACGATTTCAGATTAAATCAAAGTGTACTTGCTGTTCCCCATTCAGTTCTTATAGCATTCTATTAATCTAGGGTCACATATCAACCCAAATCTCGTGTTATAGGTCACTGGCAATAACCCTAGACTACGTAATAACCTGATATTCCACTTTTTAACTTGACAGCATTGTTTACTTAAATTCTAAGGTCAAGGACGTGGTTAACTCCACTCCACAAATTTGTCACTTGGTTAAGATTCGGTGTCCGATTTCAGTACAAACTGCCCTTAGACTTGAATCTTAGCTTAAAATATCATGAATAGTTATAAACTATTTGTCTACATTTTAGAAGTTAGGTCACAATTTGTGGCACAATTTCAAATAAAAATTACTTGGTTTCAGGTTGTACTCGCTCCCACTAATTTAACTTTCATTAAGAATATAAAGATAGGTTGGATTCACAACCAAAACGACCCCAATGCGACGTCCGTGTCAGTATGACGTTATCCAATTTGAACAAACTCTTTTTTCACACCAGCCGAACATTATAAAGCAAAATACACGTTATCGTAAGATTTAAACGGGGTGTTGGTATTTTCCATCGCTATTTGTCCCCTGAATTCATTGGCAATACAAATGCATGTGTTCGTCATTTGAATTACTCTCCTTCGAAACAAACCTTGTTTTCCACCATGAGTTCCATTATGGCACAGATATGAACGTCGAAAACAGTTTCTGAAGAGAGTAGTGATATTACTGTGCTTTTAGTAACAAATTAAGTATTTCATATTCATATTGTTTTTTTACCGCCTTAGAATTGGAAGTTCTGCGGCCAGTTGGAGTCGCGTAAAATACATCAAGGAACAAGTGGTGGTAATCCGGGATCTGGAACCTTCCTCGGACTACGTTTTCCTAGTGCGATCCGTCAATCACCAAGGAGCAAGCGACCCAAGCCCGACTTCCCTACACATTAGAACCAAAGGTAAGTTTTACTGCATTTTAACATTATCAGAATAGGCCCAATAGGTAGCGTGAATAATATATATTATACCTGGCAAATCAAAAAAAACTAATACTGATTTGGTTATTACAATATCGGACATTTTTTGTCGTTTCTCATTTTTAACAACAATTGTTCTTGTTCAGATCTAGTACAGACAAGGTCTCCAATCCAATCAGCTGAAATACAGGAGCGGTTGAATGAAGTTTTGGTGAGCCTTCAGCAAGTTGCTCCAACCATTCTACCTCAAGCCAGTAGCGGAACAATGGACATATCCTGGAAAGCGATGACAAGTTGTGAAGACGTGGATGGCTTCATGATCATCGCTAAACCACTGACACCTCGACATCATGTCACGTTAAAAGCGACGACCTCTTGTATAGTGAGGTACTGTATATAATCTATCGGTCCGTGCATTTCGTAATTCTTGCATCTAGAAGTGTGAAAATTTGACTTTTTAATGCTTATGTAATATTGCACGCACATGTCGTTTTGAAATTTGATGTAAATGCCATGGATTTTTTCTACAGGTCCTACGAACTGCAAAATTTGGTTTCTGGAGTTCAATACGAGCTTCGTGTCAAGCCATACAAAGGACAGCTCATGGGATTGCCGAGTCCAATTCAATTTGTATCCTTACAAGCTGGAAGTAAGTATCTTGTGTATTGGTGACAAACAAGAACCCTAAATTAACCCAATGTATTGTGTTTTAGAAATCCAACCGAATGCGCCAATCTTGAGTGGCAACCTAAATGACGACAAAAAGTCCATCACCTATTCATGGACTTTGCCAATAGATGTCTTACCATCTTATGTAACTGGCTATACATTGAACTGCTATTCTTCGAAAGGTGCAAGCTACACCGAAACATTGCAGCTAAATACATCAACAACGGAATGGACATTAACGGGGCTATTCACACAGTCCACTTACGTAGCAACAATAACCTATCTTACCCAACTAGGCGATGGAACGACAAGCAAAGAATATGTTGTAGCAATTGGAGGTATAATTTAAGCTACACGTTTACTTTTTAAAACAAAAGCATTATTCAATAAAATCATTTATGTCTTGGCTCACTGGCATTGGCTCAAGCAGAGATGAATAAATATTTTATTAAGCACTTTTGCGCTGTTTTCTACTGTTATTTTATTGTGAATAATTGATACAAGCTCATTTGTTTTTTGTTCATTGCAGCAAGTGCGAATGGCGAGGGAGGGTTTGTGGAAATGATTCAAAAGCAACCGGGGGTAATCGCTGGACTAGCAGTTGGACTTCTCATCGTAGTGGCGATTATTATTGGAGGCGTTTGTTATTATTGGCGTTCAAAGAGAATCAATAAAGCTAGAGGTCTACACGGTAAGTTTAAAGGACAGGGGCTGCTTTAAACTGCATGCTAATACTTGGCAGTTTTTTCACCTAACATACACCTAAGCATAACTAAATAACCATGCCAAATCACAATTAAAATACATACAAATTTATAAAGCTGATACAATACCATCTAACATATTTTAATTATTTGTACATACTCTATTAATAAAACATTTACTGACAGTCTTGTTTTCTTCTTTTCATATTTTCACCGCAGTTCGCTCCTTCAGCTTTACACCTCAATCAGGTAATGCTGGTGTCTTAGTTTGATATTAACTGCATGTCAGGCTAAATATAATAACACTTTTCTGATTGAATATATTTTCTGATTCAAAATAAATCTTTAAAACACCATGGTTACTAAACAACGTGGTATATTCATTATTGGACTAAATTAATGTCTTTATCCACAGGCCCGCATCGTGTCAACCGAGACCGTTTTGATGCTGCGAGTAGTCCATACAGCGCTGGTTTTCAAATCACAGCACTCGGGGCACCGGATACCCCGAGTAGCATCATGAGTGATGACAAAGGCACCAACAAGGGAATGAGTACCACCAGCAGTGCAGACAACCGGGCTCATTTTCAAAGAAATCCAATGAATGTTGGTGGACCTACCAACGTTACCAAAAATACAGTTGTTTCATACAATACAGGGTAAGCTACATTAATAGCTGCAGTAAAATTCAATACTTGAACTGCATATAAGCTGACTAAATAATATACATAATATTTTAGTAATTATATATTTAAGTTTTAATATACTTAAATTTTCATAGAAATGAAAACGTGAGCGGTGGTTTAGAAATGGGGCCTTTAACTCAGCCGGCGTTTTCCTACGTAGCTGATCAATTAACAAGCATGAGCAACATACCACCTCAATTCTCCAGTTCAAACATATCTAGGTATAAATTTAAAACAAATGTAGTTGCATTTCGGGTAAAACATAAATTGTGAAATTATAAATGGGGTGAATGTTTTGCAGAACAAGTATAGCATCAACACAGTCGAACATGTCCAACAACATTCAACACCGCATTCAGCAACAACAGCAGCAACTTCTGCGTCAACGTAGTGGTACCAGTAAAGGATACGTCGTAGCATCAAATGGGAATTGTGAACAAGATTTTAGCTATAGCGATCCCTCGAGCCCTGCAATTCGCACACAAGATGAGTTACCTCCACCACCACCCAGCCCTCCGCTTTCACAACGAACAGCAATAAGTGACAGGTTTGTGTGTCGGGTTCTCGAGTTTAGAGCTTTAATTGAACCTAACTTCTTAACTTTAAAATTAACCTAGGAGCCGAACAAGCAATGATATGCATTCTACGGGCGATAGGTCAACACGATCGGGCCAAAGGTCACGGCGTGGAACACGTTCGACAAGGGCTCAGCCATCTGTCAATCATCAGTCGCCTACCAGTCACTCAACAGTCCAATACTTGCCAACAAATGAAATTGACACCGGTATCGGAAGTTTGCAACAAACACTATCTCCTGCTAGGTATAGTTTAAGAACCCTAAAAAAAAACAATAAAAATACAATTTGATTAATAATAAACTGAGGAAAAAGATTTTAAAACCTCTTATGGTGTTAGGGTTATTTATGTTTTATGCCCATAAATGAGAAAATGCGTAAGAAATATCAGACAACAATAGTCAGATTACCTCACACTCACCGTCGGGTTATCGTATCTAGGGCCGCGTAACTGATATGCTTGAAACGTCCCTTGAGTTTTACTAGAACCTATTAATCTTTTAGGTTCAGGCGAAGCCCGCTAAGCGCCTTGCCCAAGTACACAGCTGTCTAGCTATGGATGGTTTCTAATCCACAACGTTTTGGCTGTCTCTAGACCGGCCACACTCTTACTGATTGAGCTAAACAGACTGGTTGTTAAAATAAATTTTGTCCACAGACCAGAAGAAATGCGCCATTCTCCTACGCCTCCAGCGCCACCAGTCAGAGGATCGTCCGCTTTTGCCTTTACGAAATGTTATCCAGTGCATTATGACAGAAACCGGTAAAGTGCTTTGTATTAACTGTAAATATATAAGTTACCCGAACTTAAATTTAAAAAAAAGTACCTGACTGACTAATTTTAGCTGTGTGTGTGTAGATTTTTGTCTACCTTCCTATCATTGTAGAGACCCGTCTCTTGCGCACGGCTACGTTGCTGGACCATCAGAGGGGGATTCCGAAAATGAGAACGATCATGTTGGCCAACTTTGTGGTCGTTCTTTTGGCAATGAAGCTGATCCACGAAACAGCATGGCAGGTATGTCAAAGTGCAATAATTATCTTGTTATGTTATAATGTTTCTTTAGTCTAAAAATATGATTTTTCCAGTTTCGGGTATTTCAATGTTAAATGAGTTTGGATCCGAATCCGATAACGAAAGAAGATCTGTCGATAGAAATTCTCTGATATCTGAAATATCCGATGATGAATCGTTACATATGGAATCCGCTTCTCAGGTAGGAATGCAATATTGATATATCATATGAATTTAATTTTAATGAGCAAAACTATAAAGGTATTATTGGACATTAATTACAAATTGTTAATTAGGTTGGACAAAACTTAATTCGCGATAAATCTCCAATTCGACCAAACCCTCAACCTCGTATCTTCAAAGCAATACCTACAGAAGTTCCTCCTAGTTTACCACACGGTCATCGCTTCCAAACCAGTGAAGAAGAGCCATTGATCGAAAACGATGAATGTATGTCGCCAACAAAAAGTAAGAGTAGAAAAAAAACTTCCTCCAAGCCTCGGAGAGGGAACAATATAAAGAACGCCGGAGAAAACTTGGCAAGGATGAATAGTGCAAGTAGTTCTTCATCTTCTTTTCTTCACAATACCGGTGATAGCGGGATGAGCGCCGGAGTTGGATGTTCCACAGAGCACAGTAGTCTTAACAGCAGCTCTAGTACTAGCAGTGGTGCAAGTAAATCTGCTGCGTCAAAAGTTGGTCGCTCAAGAACTGCTGGAAATTTATCTTCGTACGACGAAACGCCAACAAATGAAAGCGAATCGTTTGTCGAACTTGATTTTAAACGCGGTGTTCGATCCTATGATGGCAACTTTTCCACCCCGGTATCGCCCACTACAAGTGGAGTGTCAGAACAGAGCGGGTACGTTAGCACAGCTTCAAGCTGCTGGAAATTTCAACAGACACCTCATTCTCCAACGAAGCAAACACCCAGACGACCTCCCAGAATGGGAATGGGAAATCGGCTTGTTTCAATACAAAACACTCCAAATGAATTCGCCGGTAAGCAGGCAGCAGTGTTTTAAACTTGATGCAACCAATATCAAGTACTGAGTTTGTTATTTTTGGACAGATCATGATATGAAGTCTGCTGGAAGTTATGTGAAAAGTTCGGATCGAAAAGCTGAGTACCATGACTACGATGATATCACTTCGCCACCCCGTACAAATAATCTTGGAATGGATCTTTTTCATGGTAAGCTAAGCCGTGAGAACCATCAAGATTTATCGGATGTTCCCGAAGTTTCTACGTCAGATTTTTGCGAAGATTACAGCGACCAGAGTCAGTAAACATTACATTGGCTATGAGCAAGTGAGTGCGGGAATACACTTGAAGTGGTCTGGTCGTATCCGTCATGACAATGGTCGATGGTAACTTCTGGGGTGAAAGCCTTTATCAAATTGCGATTTACACCGTCTAAATTATCGTGCACAATGCTGAGGAAACAAATTTCTTGCTTGCAGCAGAATCATCTCCAAAGTCGCCTTGCTGCTTTTAACATATTGTCCAAAGCAGGTCATTGAATCTTTCTTTTTTCTTTGTACCACTATTTTGTTGTTTCAACGTGGCGAGTTCCATTGTGTGTTTGATATCGTTTCCCCATTTTCCTTCACTTTGCAGTTACGATTCTATCCCTACAACGCACTACTCGCTGCTTGTATCTCTATTGGCTAATTGCAATTACACTGTATCAGTTTACTGAAAATATTTGGTAAATTTGCTACGAATTTCTAGAGAAATTCTTACCTATACTGCCGTAGAATTCCTAGAGTAGCCACTGGCATTCACTTCAAGACTATTTTTGCATGGCTTTTGCAAACATGATTAATATTTTGTTTTTACCGCATATTTGTTTGCATCGTATTGGTTAGAAAAGCACAAAAGACTTACTATGTACATTTAGCTATTAACTGTGGGTTATGCCGACATGCAGGTGTTAATCTATGAGCTTTGTTTTGTTTCTATGTCTACTGTTCTTAAAAGTAATATTTCAACATAGTCGAACATACCATTGGTAATGAATCATTCATCCTTCTTGGATTTGATCCTTTGCAGTCGATTGACATTTCGTTTTTGTGTCGTTTCTATTTATTTGGAAATGTAGATTTCATTTTATGAAGCATCTACTTTTCCGAACGTTTTTTGTTCAATAAAATATATACAACATACCAAATGTCTATATTTCGAAAAGATATTCATATTTGCTAGCACAACAATAAAGCATACCACCATATAACGCTCATACCTCTCTTAAATTAAGTGTGGATAAAAACGAAACCCGTCTTGTTGCTCAAGTTTGTGTCTTACAAATCGTAAAAATAAATAAAAAATAGAATACAAACAAAACCAGTAGATCCATATTTATAGTAGCCAAGGGACTGCCATATTTCACGAATTGCCTGCTCTGCATGGTTTGTATCGACTTTTTTTTACGGACAAAGACATCTTGATGGTAATTATCCCTAAAAGACTCTCCGGGATATTTTCTTACCTTTTTGTATAACACTTTCAAACTGTACACAATGTGTTTTTGCAAGTGAAATGTATGGTCCCCAGGATACCTAATCACACTTTAAATTTTTCATGTTGTGTGTATATTTAGTTTCAATACTAAACCAAATATATATATTCTTGATTTTTTTCAAATAGATAATGTATTTAGCAGACAAACTTAACAACTGTTTATCGACGTTGCAGGCGATACTAGTATTATGATACAGCGTTTAAATTTTGGATTTTTAATAGTTTCCGGTTTATTTTGATTTTGTACTGATTTCCTTATATCATATGATTGTTTATATTCTTTATAAAACACTGAGGTGCATTTGGCAGTCCACACAGAAATGCGCTTACAGAAAACTGCTGAATTGTTTGTACGCATTATCATAAGATCATACGCGAGCCCGCCGTGGTTGTAAACTTCTGTTTCTATTCTACCAACCAGCTATTTTACTTCGATTGTTAGGTGAGCCAACCTCCCTAAAAATAAGCTGGTCTTCACACAAAAACATAAGACAATTGAATTTTAATCACATTTAATAAAATCAAAATACAAGCCGCTATAGGTAATTGAAAATGACGCCAGACGCGAGAATGAGTCGTATTGGTTTTCGTGCGAACACAATACAGACCGCCATGAGCACTGACCCATGCAAATCACATTGTCTTAGGGGAATCGAAAGCAACAACTCTGTATCAACTTTAGTATCAAGATGTGAGTAACCAGAAGTGACGATTTAAAAGTTTGATTTGGATGAGTACGGAACTGAATCAAGGCAGTTGTCAACAACAGAAATAAATTTTCATTTTTATATTTGGTTAAACTTGACTGTCATTTTCGGTTTAATAACTGTGGCATTTGTTGGTGTGTTTTTGTTAACACAGACGGCAAACTAATTAACTAATAAAAAACATTATTGTCGCGTTAATAGTATTTAACTGTTCCGCTTATTTTTATAGTTTTTTAATTAAAAATAGATTAAAATTGCCGAAGAACAGCTGAATGAAAGGTGACGGACTACAAATGGAGACCGGATTTCAAGCGATCAAAGCCAAGACTATGAACTTATCGCCTGATATAATTGCGGTAAAGAGCAGGTAACTAACTTTATATTGCAATTCCTTACAATTCGGTCTCTATGGCAAGGAGTATTTTGCTAGTGTCGATTACGTGCCGAGTAAATTTACAAAGCCGTCTGGTCAGAATTTGATACGCAACTCCGCCTACCTATCTTTAAACAGTCACAGTGTGTGCTGGTATGTTTAGCGTATGAAACTAGTTCTCAAACAGATTATAAAGATATAGCACCGCCCTGTAGTTTAGCGCAAACCGTATACTTATTTTATCCTTTCATAACAAATAGTAAATCTAGGTTAAATTTTTGAAGATATTTCATCAATGTTTAGGGTAAAACCAGCCATCACGTTCTAACACTCGCAGTTGGAAAATTCATGAACACCCACCAGTCCTGAAAGTATTGGCAGCAAGCACCGCTCCAACGAAGCAGCCAGCTCAAAGAGAGGAAAATAAAGTCCTACCTCCGGTGGAACTCATTATCAATAAAAGAGTAAAGCAAAAACAAGAAAGGGTAAATAATATGTTATGTAGGGGTGGATTTTATGTTGGGGGGTTTTCGGATTCGTATCGCTGAATATTTAACATGTATATTATAATCCTTTTGATTCCCTGTCAATTCTACTGGTAAAGTTTTGTGTTTGCCGAATAAATATAGAAACATACCTTGGTTTTATCTAAAGAACTTTGTGGAATGTACAGATTTTTTATTACGTCATTTCTCAGACGGCTCAAGTCAAATGAGGTCATTAAGACGTTCTAACTCGAATCCAGACAAGTCTTCCTAAAATAGGACTCGAGTGTGAATTGACTCAAGTCATAAAAACACTGGGCAAAAATAACCAAATGGCGGTGATTTACCTGATCGAAGGTTGGGCTAATGCTAACTGAAGAATGAAGTCAATCAGTGAGAGGTATAAAGAGACAGGGGGGAGATAGAAAGAGACAGAGAGAGAAAGAGAAAGAAAGAGAAAGAAAGAGAGAGACCGAGAGAGAGGGAGAGAGACCGAGAGAGAGAGAGAGAGAGAGAGAAAGAAAGAAAGAAAGAAAGAAAGAGAAAGAGAGAGAGAGAGAGATTTAAGTACTATGAAAACGAGCTGGCGTGGTTGTTGTGTGAAAGGCATGTGTTTTTAATTTTTATATATCTTTGCTGTTATGTGAATTGTGTTTATTAATATTTT
>CH002575.1:68284-88338 GCA_000149265.1 Ciona savignyi | reverse complement strand
GTTTTTAATTTGTATACACAAATTGAATTGTACTTGTTTTGTCGTGTGATGGTGTCGCGCCTATTCCACACTGTCTTTTTAAGATTGAATAGGTAAATATCTATTGAATATACACCGTACTAGTTACTACACCCTTTAACATTGTTTTAACGATTAATAATGGCCTTAGTAACTGTAATATTTTATATTAACGCAACGTTATCCCATTCATGGGTGGTAAACATGAATATTCTATCCTATCTTAATTAGTGTGAAATATTTATATATAAGGGATTGACATCGACTGGATTATTGGGTAATTCTTGGTCTATCATTCGGCCACTTGCGCAATGTAAAGACTTTATTGCTTATTCACAGAACGCCTACTATTTTATTATTTAAATTAGAGGGTTAGTATCTTGGTGGAAGTATATCTTTTCTCAAGTTTTTCTTAAAGTTTATTAAGTTTATCCCCCCCTAACGCCTAACCAAATGTTTTAAAACATGAAAAAAATGAAAAGCTGAAATTAACTTGAAAATTCTAAGTCACATTACTACAACAGATGTTTTGTTTACTTTTTTTTAGCGACATGGCTTGAGTTTGCTAGCTGCGAATCAATCGGATCGTAAGGTGATCGAGCAGTTACGTCATCACTTACGTACGCAACCACACGAAGGGACGACTAGTGTGCTGGAGGCCATCGGCGACCCCCAGGTAAGTTTTGGGGGCTACACATTTTTCTCTGAATTTCCTTACCTCGGCCACGTAGTGAATGAGATTGTCCAGCGAAAAAAAATTGTTGTATCTAAACATGCAAACACTTCACACATGACAATGATGAAACTCGCCGTTAAGGTTAAAGTGATTCATTAAAAATTATTTTCTTGTACGCATTCAATTATTGTAAGGAAAGTCCAGCATTTAAAGCATCTAAGCAATCGTCAGATTACCACGTGCCCACTTTCGGATAACCGGTGCCCACTGTCGGTTAACCAAACACAGTATGGTGCGTATGAATAACATTTTAAGTTATGATGAAACCAACTCGGATCGGGCGATGTCTGCTAAGTGCCTTGTCCTTGACACAATCGACTGGGTATCCCGCCCTTAAGATAAAAAGACGAAACTACTCCCGAAAAACTGTCATAAGATTTGATGATGGATACGTTATGGAACCGATATTAAACTAGTACATTGCTGTCGTGCTTAAGAAGGTGTCGTGACCCTAAAATCAACTATTTATGTAAGTGAAAACTTCTTTTGGTTATGTGAACCGCACCAAAACTTTATTTGGTTCTAAATTAAATACAGTTTGATTGTTAATAATGTAGGTGCGAGAGGAGAGGTTGTATTACGAGCCGTTAAACAGTTTGGGGATCGAAAAAGATTATCCGAAGAGAGACAGGCACGGCTTGCCTGTTGTCAACATCATGGTCAGTTTGTGTTTACTAATAGTTCTGACTAATGACCATTGTTTCTGCAGATTCCAGTCGATGATCAATTCAAAGAATCACAAGGAATCGTTCTACCGTTTACTCTGTCGCGACACCAAGCGACGAGTACTAGAAACGCAAAACGAGAGATAGGTGCTTCTAAACAAACAATCTCGTTTCTTCCAAGCGTGGTTGGGAACTCTGTTGGCCGGAATAGTAATGGAGAAAACCCCAAACTCAGTGACTATTTTCTTTCTGACAAACGTAATGTTATTGAACCGAGTGACAGTAACGGCAGGACTTACCGTGAACAGCAATTTAGTCGGAAAATTGGATGGAATTTGCCGCGGATCAAGAAGATGGAAGACAATACCACAAAGACAAAAGACAGAGTGCGCAAGGCCATGGAAAATAATGCTGGTCGGGAGCGGCATGCGCCAGCCACGGTACAGTTACCTACACGACGGAGCGAGACGCGACCTATCGAAACATTGAATGGCTTCCCAAGGAGAGCTGCCACCACAGCCAATGGGAAAGCACATTTAATCGGGCCAATGAACAAAATGAATATGATCGCCGATTACAGTAGATCAATGCAGGGCGGCGAAATCACCTACAACGAATACATACGGAGAATTTCAGTTCTATCTTTCCATAAAGTGGCTCTGCCCAACAGTACCAACCGACATTTTCAAATAGTAAGGTGAGTTCTGAACGGTCTGGAATTGATATAGTTAGCACGAACTATTCATATGTAAAAATATATATACAAATCAGTCTTAGTTACGAACCTACCATGGGTTCGAAACTAGGCCTGGAAACAAAAAGTAACGTCAGTTCAGAATGGTCGGGTATTTAGGCAATTGACACCCCTTATTTTACCGCAGAGACGAAGAACATAACATGCGGCCACATCTAGCCCATGTTGATGTCACACCTATGTACTCGTCCACGACCAGCCCAGCAAAAACACAACGTCATTCAGAAAAAGGTATTTATATATTGTCGGTTAATATTTAAATAATAATATTTAAATAAACTGTATATATTCCAACCATATTTGGTTTTTGATGGCATCCTTTGAAATCGATTACAGTACTGATTTTAGATTCCTTTGGAATTCAAAGGGAACACATATTGATTTTACTTCGATATTTTCTTTTTCTGCGTAATGCTTCTGATATGCATGTCCATCAATCACAGACGGCGGACCATCAACCAAAATCCGGCGTAATCATAACCAATCGCTAGCTGTGTTAACCTATATAAATATACTGGTTTACAGGACATAGATGCCAAGTTTAAAAGGGTAACTTGGGAACTTATTAGTTTCTGCTTGCAGAAACAAACGCCAAACATTATGTATGATATATACCATCTGTGATTTTAAATAAAGAATCAGGGATCCGAACATTTCTGCTTTCTAAAACATACAGCAAGCAGTTTAACAAAATTTACTACTAGAGATGGTTAACGCCCATACTTGACACCCTCTATAATTATAGCAAATATTGCTGGTTATTATTTTAATTACATTGTGTTATTTATTAAATGCATAATTTAACGCTCTTGGAGCCTACCTATTGGTAGTCATAATAAAATTATTACATGACATATTTTGCAGTTGCTCGAACGGTCAGAATCGAGAATGAGACAACAGCAGCTTACAATAAACCTACAAAAGAGCGGTCGTGTTTACACAGAGTGGACATCGGTGAAGGGCTCATGTTCAATGAGAGTGCAAAGCCAACTGACCTCAACAATGATCTAATCTTTACAAATCTGACGCGATATAGCCATGTTCACCATCCGAAACAGCAAAGATCTGTTCGGTTTCACTGGAACCACGAGTCAGGCGCGCAGTCGTATCAGGGCGAGTGGTCCCACCGAGAAATGGGCGACGACAAGTTTCAATCTCAAATTGATGTAGCACTTAAACAAATCGCGCAGCCATCAACTATGTTGTCACAGAGTACGTTTACTTACTTCCTTTTCCATTCTGTCTTTAAACCAGGACATTCGAGCTTCCGTGGAATAATGAGCTCTTCCTCTACTCTTCACGTATCAGGGTTTCGGTTTAATATCACCGAACTCGCTTTTAAAGCATTTTCTCCGTGATATAATTGAGTAAAATAGAAGTAGTAAATACCGGTAAGCCACCTAACTTTCATTTCAAATGTTGTCCGACAAAGTTTTAAACCAGCATATATGAATCCACCGTGCTGGCCACGGTATATGAATACGCTTCAATAATACGACAGCCTTGTCATCAAGGCGGTTTTATATATAGTTCGTTATATGAATCCGTCGATTAACTATTCAGCCGTTACTTTCCTACTTTTTTAGAGCATCATCCCAACCACGCCGATCAGCGCTCCATGTGGACTACCAGTCGCGGTCAACCAGGTAGCAGCTTACTGGCAATCGGAGAGACCAAAGAAAGCAATATTGATGTTCCAGTGTTAATGGGGATTTCCCCTGTGTTGGAAAAACTCCCCGAATTTAAAGACGTTACGGAATTCCAATCATCAATTGGAATTGAAGCAGATGACTTTATCAAGCCGATAACAACACGCATAGAACCATCTCGTCATCTTCATTTTCACGACGATGCAGGCGATAAAAGCGACGCTGAGTCTGTTATACAACAGCATATAGATAACGTGTTAAAGAGCATAAACAAAGCGAAATGTCGGAAGCCATCTAATGTTCCGGAGTTGGTCGGGCTTAAACCCACGGTTGTACCGCAATATCACGTGAATAACATTGGAGACCAAACATGCAAGAGCTTCATAGATGGGAACAAAACTGAGAAACCAAACAAGCACATTGCCCTGCATGAAGCACAGTCATGTGCGATCAAAAACTTGCCATCGGGCTGCGTGAATGATATTACTGGCAAAGAATTAGTGCACGGCATTCGAGCAAATACGATCAACTTTTCACCCGATTTTGGGAACATTACCGGTAGAGGGAGTCCACCTAAACTAAGAATCCATACAGCTGACAACATACAGTCGAAACAAAACAAAATAAATACTCAATCAATCGTTACTACAACGCCAAAGGATCACGAGTCGCCTAGCAGCCCACCAGATGAGGTAACCGTGGTGCAAGTAAGTTCAGATTCTGTTGATCTTCCCCAAGATTCCGGGGTTCATGCTCGACTTGAGATTGTCATCACGTCCAACCCATCTGCAAATTCGGCGTTTGCAGATTCCTCGAATATTATCACAAAGGTTGCCGAAGAACATTGTGACATGACGTCATAAACACAACAAACAAATAAAAAACGCAACGCACAATATGGGCCAATTATAATTAAACTATGCTTAACAGTAAACCGCCATGTAAATATAACAACTACAGTGTCCAATATTGTTTTCCACTGATTGTACACTGGTACGCAATCTAAAACTTCTGTCAACACGATTTAATTAAACTTAAGTTGAATTTTAAATTTTATGTAGAGGTATATATATATATACTTATATTTATCTGTAGAGGTTATGTTATGATATTCATGTTTGTTTGCTTATTCCTGTGAGTGGGAAAACCAGGTGGGTTAACACACAGGCAATCGTCAGATTACCTCGTGCCTACCGTCGGGCTACCGGAGCTATTTTAGTGTGTTGTGCTGTATCATTAAGACGTTTCTACAATTTGGCAAGAACCACTAATCCGCTGGGTTCATGCAATGCCCGTTAAGTGCCTTGCCAAAGGACACAACCGACTAGCCAGTTGCCAAGTTCGAACCTACAACCCTTTGGTTAAAGGCGACGAACTAACCTAGCAAGCTAATCAGTCAGATAAACATGATGCTTGACATTTTGGTTAATTTTTTCCATTACTTGAGCTTCTTTCCAGCACAGCGCTTGATACGAAAAATTGAATTGATATGTAATGGACCGAAGTTTCGGGCGCCAACCCGAGGGGAATTCTTAAAGTGCTGAAAAGTGAAATTGGTTTGTTTCACAAAAATAGGCTACCTTTTTTCGAGCATACGTACCACTGATGATTTAACGCCATATTTGTATACAAAAAAAATAAAAAAATTTAACTATAAGAAATTTAAAATAATATGTATTAAAACTTGGACATAAATTTAATGCACTATTATTAGCATGTATATGAACTAAAGAGTGTCAACCACGTGTTTTACCACCACGTATTGTAAAACATATTTTGTACGCTATATTTTTATGGATTCCGGATTTTGTTTTTACCGAAACGGGGGAATCCCCAAGGCTAAACATCTAATTCCAAAATATAACAATTTTTTAAGTTTCAAAACTAATTTTTTGGGGTGCATCTAAATACTACAGGACCGCTTGGAGCGCTTGGATCGCTTGGAGCGCTTGGATCACTTAGATTGCTATGGAAAGTAATTCTAACCCTTTCCCAAACACTAATCTCAACCCCAGAACTAACTTTAACCCCAACCCTAACATTAATATCATGGCTTTTGTAATTACGAAGTATAGTAAGCAATCCAAGCGATTTAAGCGCTCCATGCGATCCAAGCGGTCCTGAAGTATTTAGAGGTACCGAATTTTTTGATACATGTCTGGTCGACATGGCATGCCTGTAAAGCATTTAACGCGAAATAAACCTACAAAAACAATATCTCTCCTTTGTGCAAAAATGACCAAAAATTATGTACAGCAGAATAGAAAGCCAGGTTGCCAAGATCTTGCTGGTATTAGTTATTGCCATGTTGATTTTTTTTCTAAACGAATTAAAGCCTTCATAATACTACAATGAGAAAGAAAGTGGTTAACCCACTCTGGATTCTCATTACTGTGTATGGTTTTAATAGTATCCGTATCCTGAAGATTTAAACGCACTTCACCCTGCTGTTCGACCAGCAGTGAGGCGAGAGTAACAATTACCAAACACTCATACTTTGGTATTATTGCCTAAAATCTGCTGTGGTGTGAACATGTAGTCCTAATTACTGCCCGAAAAACACTATGAAACTACAAGTACGAATGTTCTGTTAATCATTTTTATTACTCTTTGTTTCATAGACCTAGTGTTTAAACATGGAAGAATGTAGGGATGACTGGGATATTACGCAGGTACTATGCGAAAAGCTTAACCTTGACGTAAGAGTTGTGAAAAATTTGATCCAACTCCTAGAAGTTGAAGAATGTACAGTTCCGTTTATGGCACGATATAGAAAAGAGCGCACTGGCGGGATGGAAGCTAACAAGCTGCGACAATTTCTTAACACTTTAAATGAATTACGAGATGTACAGAAGAAAGCTGTAGTAGCAATTAAAAATTTAGAAAAACTTGGATGCTTGGATAGTACTATTGAAGCCGCTCTTAAATCAGCTCAGTCAATTGATGAGATTAATCACATGATTGCACCATACAAGATGGATAAGAAATCTTTAGCCAGTCGTGCACGTGCCCTTGGTCTTGATGAAGGAGCAAAATATATCCTAAACAATCCAAGGAAAGCAACCGATTTGCGTAAATGGGTTAAAAGGGGCTGCGAAGGACTTGCTACATTATCGTTAGTGGAAAATGGGGTGAAGCACATACTATGTGAAGCTATTGCAAAAGACAAAGAAACAATTCTACATGCCAAACAAATTTTCAGACCAAATGTGTTACATCTAGAAACAAAAATTTCTGCTTCAAAGAAAAAGTCTATGAAATCTGATAAAACAGAAGATAAAGCATCCACGAAAAAGTATAGTTTTAAATTTCAGAATTATTATGAGTTTCGATGTTTGGTTTCAAATCTTCGTTCTTATCAGATTCTTGCTATTAACCGAGGAGAAACATTAAAAGAGCTAACTGTCAAAATTGTTATAGATGAAAAAATGGAAAATTCTTTTTTGAGCTGGTGCCAAGAATACTGGGTAGAAAGATTTCATCATAATGAAATGAGAAAAATTATGCAGTCTGCCTTGACTGACTCTTTTAACAGACTTCTCAAGCCTAAGATTTTAAGACAAACAAGGGCTGAACTCACTAGGCGTGCACAAACAGATTCTATTGATGTTTTTGGAAGAAACTTGAAAAAGCTTTTGCTAACATCTCCAGTTCGCGGTAAAGTTATTTTGGGAATTGATCCTGGGTTTAAAAACGGATGTAAATGCGCTGTTTTATCACAGAATGGAATGAATATTCTTGTGGTTGATGTGTTTTATTTAAGCAGATACAAAGAAGCAAAGGTAAAGTTGATGCAAATGCTTAACAAATTCAACTTTCAAGTGATTGGCATCGGTAATGGCACAGCTTGCCGAGAGACTGAGCAATTAGTATCCCAATTTATTACTGAATCACATAAACAAGAACTTGTTTATTGCATTGTTAATGAAAGTGGTGCTTCAATATACAGTGTAACAGAAGAAGCAAAGCAAGAAATGCCCGAGTATGATCCAAACCTTAGAAGTGCAGTTTCGATTGCTCGTAGATTGCAAGATCCACTTGTTGAACTTGTCAAGATTGACCCGAAGCATCTTGGAGTAGGAATGTACCAACATGATATCCCAGATACTTTAATGAAAGCTGCTCTGAGTTCAGTTGTTGAAGATTGTGTGACATTTGTCGGAGTGGATATAAACATGGCTGGTGAGTCACTGCTAAAACGAGTTGCTGGTTTAAAAAAAACACAAGTCAATAAAATTCTGGAATGGAGAAATAAAAATGGCCCTTTTATAAATAGAAATCAATTGCTTGAAGTTCCTGGAGTAGGAAATAAAACGTTTCAACAGTGTGCTGGATTTATTCGCATTGGATCTGCTCAAGAAAATCTTGTTACACCGGATGGTAAAACAGAAAAAACTAAACAACCTCAATTAAACGGAAAGAAAAGAAAAATCACCTCAATATTAAAATCGACTAAAAAACAAAAGTTAAACCACCAACCAAATCCCCTTGATCAAACATGGATTCATCCAGAATCTTATGAATTAACAGAAAAGTTTTTAAAAATAATCAATTTGGATTCTTCCAGAGTTGGACAAGATCTCTTTATTTCACAACTAAAAAGTAGCGTCAGACATAAATCAATTCGTGCTTTTTCTAATGAGCTTGGAGTAGGAGAACCAACCCTGCAGTTAATAGTTGATGGACTTTCTGCACCCGGTGGATATCGGGACATTCGAAGTATTGCTACACATTTGTACAAGAAAGGAATCTGCTCATTAAATGATTTAAAGTATGGAATTACTTTGCAAGGAAGGGTGACGAATGTGGTCGACTTTGGGGTGTTTGTGGATATAGGGGTTGAAAAGGATGCTCTGATACATTGCAGCGAAATGGGTAACAAATGGCTAGAGCTACGGGAAGTTCTTGGCCCAAATGACACTGTTTCTGTCATGGTTCAGAAAGTGGACCCAATAAAAAAATACATTTCCCTGAAGCTTATAAAAGTTGAGGCTGTAGATACAAAGTTTATGTAAACTGAAAGAATATTTATGGGTTTATTTTTACATTTACTTTCATATAATATCATTTTATATTTGTTAAATTATTAATTATTTCTCTTAGTTTGAAAATAATACACCACCAGAAAAAAATCTACTGTTGTTTTTTATGTTTCAGTGACTGTCAATTTTGATTTTTTTATTACTTTTCAGATTCCTTGGCTAATCATTTTTTTTATTTTTGGTAATACTCTAAAGCAGTGCTTCTCAAATGGTGCGCCGCGGCGCGCTGGTGCGCCACAGGGGTTAGCTAGGTGCGCCACACTTATCATAAACTACTAAATGGTTAGTGTCTAGTTTTCTTTTCCATCGTAACGTTAGTTCTACATTAATTTCCGAAAAGCAAGAGCGCTCAAGAAACAGTAATTTTGGTATGTGGAAAATTTGGTGATGAAATTAAACTTTTAAGTTTTCATATATTTCCTAAATTGTTTGAGTATTTAGCATATTGTTTTGACTCCCCGTCCAAAGTGCGCCCGTTCGTTTCTTAATTGGTCTCGGGTGCGCCACGAGGTCAAAAAGATCGAGAACCACTGCTCTAAAGAATGCCATACAATAGTAGATCAGGAGAGCTGTAGAAACAGTACAACCAATTAAATTGATCTCTATGTATGACCACATTTGCTGTGTGGTATTATCCAAGTCATGGTACTTCATTTTAAGTGAGTGTTTTGCTGAGTAACAATGGGGATAATTCCCCAACATTGGTATGTTTAAAAGCATTTACCAGGCTTCGATAATGATTTAAAATACATGTGTCATTATTGCAAATAAAAAGGAGTCGTGACGCTGACCGGTTGGAAAATTTAAACATGTTGCATTGTGTATTTGGTCGCATCCATTATAAACCATTCCTTCGTTTATTGCATTACCGCCGATGACTGTAATGGTTACCCCCCCTGACATTCCTACATTCCCCACTACATTTAATTGCTTTACCTTTTGTTTGTTTTAGTTCAGTGGGTAGTAGGTAAACTCAAACTCAAATACAACATGGTGTCAGAAGTGGCAAGTTAAATATTTTGAAAGTTGATAGAAGTATAAAAAGATGGAAAATTTTAAGTATCTTTTCCAAAAGGGTTCGATTCTACAGATACTACAAGTGAGACCATCCCCTATTCGGCCTCACCGCCTCCCTGACACCTATTTTTTATTAAAAATGACATCACGCAAATTATATATATACCTGTGTTTTTAACCAGGTTTTTATTTTAATAAATGTAGAGGTATACCTGTTAAACAACGGATGGTAATATCCATCTATTAAAACTAACCCAGAAGTTTATGCACAACAAGTGTTGGCTGGTTTATAGCATATCTTTAACCGCTGTCATGTGGTGTGGTTGATGTGAATTAAAGTAAACATACTTCAATTACTATATATCTAATTAAATCTGTGGTCTGTAGAATTGCTCATTCAAACACTCTTTTATGTGTATGGTACCAGTGTAGGTGTAGAAACATTATTTATCTAATTTTTTTGTGTATCGTTACAGATGGAGAAGAAACTGAAAGATGATATCCCCTGAATTTATCACCCAAAATGTCGGTTTCGGCATATGTGGACCATGTGTTTAACAAATGACAAAATGTTAATGCGATTCCATTATCCCTTCTGGTAGATGTCGGGATAACATGCCAAGCCTGTCAAGTGTTTAACGAAGCAAAAAAACGTACAAAAACAGTAAGTGTCCCATTTTTCCAAATGGGACCCATAATTGTACAGCTTGGTTACCTTCTTTTTTTATTACCGCACTTGTACTACTGGCACATTCCAACAAACTATTACTGTAATACAACGATTAACTTACGAGAACGAAAATTAAGGAATTGCATTTATACTTTATTTGCTGTACAGCCTCAATAGAAGTTAACAAAAACAAACATGCTTTATTAAAGTACCTTCAATCTAGACACCTGTAAACTACAGAAAATAAAGTTGATCACAGTAGAATTAAGTTAGTATGCGCATATATATATATATATATATACAATATTCATATACATATATATTTGTACAAAAATAATTATTTTACGTGTTCACACTGACGATATAATTATAATAAGATTTTTGTGGTGAATTTAATTTAAATATACCATTATATCAATAATAAACAGGGTTTGTCAGATAAAAAGTACAGTATTTCATGGGGTATAATGAACTTACTTATTGCACACAATTAAAAATTGTAGCAATGCTATGATAAGAATACAAAATTGCCACGAACATGAGCCTTTAATAAATAACACTGACATACAAAGTTTAAATGCAGCGTGCAAATTTCAGATAAACCACGAAACACAGTTTACGATAATTCTTGATCCAATGCCCGCATTATAACACCCATTGGGGTCTTCTTCAGCCCAACTGCCTCAACTTTATTTTGTACCTTGTTTTTTAGATTTCTCATCCGGAATGATGCATGCAGAAGTACCACTGAATCATGGTAAATTGATCAATTAGTGGTATTTTACATATACTATACTAAGATAGGTGTTTGGATATCTTTTTTTAAACTTTTCTGTGGCAGGTTGCTACAAAAATTAAAAGATCAAAACTAGCTCTAGCTAATCAGTTGTGAACCTGGAAAAAGCATGTAGTGGATGATGCTTTAACGTTTAACCCAATGATTTATTAAGTTGAACAACTAACCATTACAGGTGTTATAATCCACATTGATCCACCTAGCAGTTAATAAAATATATTTAACCAAACATTCAAAAGTCCCTCCGCATAACTTGGTGGGTTAGTGCGTATCCTTTCAGCCAAAGTGTTACAGGTTCTAAGCTGGTCACTAGCTAGTCGGTTGTGTCGCAATACACTTATCAAACATTGCCCAAATACAGCAAATTAATGTGTTTTACCAAATTAAAAGAACATGTGAATCATACACAACACACTGCAATAGCTCCAGTGACCCGTCGGTGGGCGCAAGGTGATCTGACAATTGCCTGTGTGTTATAAACCCTTTGGTTTTCCCATTCATAGGGATAAACATGAATATTCTATCTTAAAAACCTTTAAAAGTTACCCTTGCATTCAACTAGCTCCGGGCTAAAAAATGTTCTTACATAGCATAGGCAGGGCAATGCTGAAAACAAATACAACAATTGATCCCAAGGTGTACATCACTAGGGTTGACACTGCTACAATTCCAACAACTAATGCCGCTGGATAGTCCTTCTTGTATTTCTGCACATCACCTCTGTTAAAATAACACTTTTTTCGCTTATAATAGTATTAATAAAAAACTATTTTACTTAACAGTATGGTAATTTATATCTATAAATAACAATTTAGAAGATTCACATAAGACGGGATAGAAGTCAAATCCCTTAAATAGCATAATTGGTTAAGAATACATAAAGACCTGTCTTTAAAACAATAAAAAACAGAATAGCTGGGCACGTTTCCACAAATAATAAAATAGTAACTTTCATTCGCACATTATGTTAGTTTAATACTGTTTAAAATAGAAATATACATGCCGGTAAAAACTATGAAATATAAATTTAGCTAACATCCTTTAACCTGTAACATTGTAATATTATATTCCTTTATATTTAAGGGGAATTATCAGCCTAAACTGATCTATTATTGCTTATGCTATTTTGTACAACTACAATTTCAAATGAAATTGATTATTTAGTAAATTAGGCCTCCAGCTTGTGCTAAGCTGGACTAAGGCACAACCAAGATTGGTCTGAATAAATTCTTTTTAAAATAGGCACTGTGTTTGGTACCCATTATGACATCATTATATTCTCCTCCAAGTAAGTCACAAATTTCATTTTTAAACGTAAATATTTTTATAAATATAGCGTTTTAAACCGAATGACATTTTTTTTTAAATTCAGGGCAATTTTTTTTAAAATACGGTCAAAAAAAGAATATGAGATGGGAGCTAAAATGAAATGTACCAGTATCATCATTATACCATGTACTATTCTGTAAATATTATTGGTGGTGATCCTATGATATTTTCCACTACCAGAAATATATATAAATTTTCGGCCTTCTTTAATAAAGTGCATATTGCTGGTTATAATATCGACAAAACATGTATAACAAATGTGAATTTGTAAATATCAAGATATAAATTAATATTGTGAATATACCTGTTGTTTGTTGCATATAAGGCCACAGCAGCAAGTCCCAAGAATATTCCCCCACCGACTATTGTTTCTAGTGGACGTACATAACTGTAAAAAATGAACAATTTTTGAGGAAAAAAAAAGTACGTAAGAAAGACAAGACGCAAATATTTATATATACATTTAAACATGTAGTGACATTCGCGGCTTGTGTCATATTTGTTGTACAATATATTAAGTTTTGTTAAACTGTTTAAGTAAGCCATTGTTGTATGCTGCACAGCTGTGTGTGCCTGTTCCAAAAACCTTTGTAAATCATTTCCTCTGCGTGCTAACGCGCTATTATACCCAACATTTCCTATATGATCTTTCCCCACGCATTGTGTCAGACAAGCGTTGTGTGTATAAACTCATTGTATTAGATTATCAAAAACGCGTTTTGGAATAAGAACCAAAAATAAATCGCCTGCTGGGGCGCTGCTCCAGGCATGTCTACTGTCTAGTCAATCAGTTTAACTGTATGTGTTTTACTGTATCAGCTTATAAGATACAATTCAGAAACCTTCCGAGACGGAGTCAATTTGGAGTCTGATTAGTTGGAGAACTCAGGTCAGATTCAGTGCAAGGTATAAGCACGCCAACCGACCACTCGAAGCACCTGATTCTCCACAAACATTAGTAATATCGGTACTTACGTAACCAGTCCAAAAGCAATAACAGCAACGGCAAGATAATTTGTTTGGTAGTACAGTAAGTTGTTTACTATTCGGTTGTTCCATCTTTCCTTGTCCTGGTAATCAGGTCGTCCAAATCTGGCATTTGTGATTAAAAAATCATCTATACTTCTAAGAGGCGGAAGCTGAGTATCGCTGCTGCCCATCCTAATCAAAATTTAAACAGTCTTTATTGAACTCGGACTAAACGGAACAAGCTGGTAGAAGCTGTATGGCATCAAAATATTCCTAGGAGAGAATTGATCATGCGGAACGACAATTATTTAATTTTTTTTGGAGGTCGATTCTTCTTATTTCAAAATGTATAGCGCTCTCTGCAGACCACGTATCACGTCGTCTGCCAAGTTGCTATACTGACTTAAACTGGTGTAGATTTAAGTTCTGGATCAATCAACCTATCTCAAAACTGGTTAAAAGTTCAATTTTCTCGAGTTGGTGGCTTACTGGATGTTGGTTTATTGCAATCCTTAAACAATGATTTGAGACACAAATTTGTTGTACCTGTAAAAACAAGATTTGTCCAAATATTACACACGGGAAAACATCATTGAATAACAATTTTCAATTTTAAAGATAAAGGAAGTATTCTTCCTCGATCCCAGGTATTTGTATTTGACAGCCTTTTAAACGCAGTCTGTAACAAGTCAAACACGTAAAGATTTTCAGTACGTTCTAAATCAGGGGTGGGCAACATACGGCCCGCGGGCCGGGTCCGGCCCGTGAAGGGATTTTGACCGGCCCCCAGACTGTATCTAACAATAACCTGTAATGTGGCCCAGGTCCGGCCCGCTGCCTGTATCCAACCACACACTAATGTGGTCCGACGCATCATTCCTAAAAGTTGCCTATCACTCTACTCTTACCGCACTGGTAATGCGAGCTGGTGAAATAAACAATTGCTTAGTGAACCAACAATTTTGTTAGCACACTTTTTAAACAAACAATATACGGTCAAAACAGAGAGCGTTGCAAACATCACTCAATACTGGGTAGGCCTACTGCAGTAGCCTACCCAATACTGGGTACTGCAGTATGTGTAACAACGTGATTGTTAGGGTTATTTTTTCTTATACCTTATATGTAAATTCTAAATACAAATGGATTTTATGAATTTTTAAGGATTATTAACCATGGGATATCCTATAAAACGTAAATTAGAAAGAAAGTGTCAATTAAGCATTTAACAAAGATTGGATACCAAAAGTATTTTTCACAAAGGTTGGCAACAAAGCAGTATGTTTACTGTATAGAGCAGGGGTGGGCAACCTTTCTTGGCCTGGGTGCCAAAATCGGCTAAAATTAATGGAAAAATCTTTCCGCGTGCCAACTAACAATTCGTGAGAACATATTTCTGTTTTTGAATGTTTACTCCTACTATAATAGTAGTACTATTTCCTACTATAGTAGGAGTTCTGTACTTTTGAATTGCACTAATGTGACATCAAATAGCTTCTTGTGGTGTCATAAATGCCTATAGCATGTGAGTGTTTAGTTAGTAAAAGAGTACAACATTAGTCGTCATTATTTGACGAAACATGGAAACTATGGCAATAATGTAGTAAATAAATATGTGGTCAAGTTATTGAATATTATTCATCTTATAATCCGGCCCACCAAGGATTTCATATTCCCACATCTGGCCCGCCGACTAGAGAAGTTGCCCACCCCTGTTCTAAATGCTGTTGGAATTAGCATGTGTGATTTAAATGTTGTGCTGTTTAGCAACAACGAACTAGCTATGATTGTAGAGTATTTAGAATTGCAAATGCTGTTTCTTTGCTGAATAATATTAATTCTGAAAATGTTGTATATGACATTACGCTTATGAGGAATCACCTGTTGGTAAATTTAACTGAGCAAAATCTTTTGGATGTATTTCCATTCTCTACTATTAATGTTCACCTTTATTTTGCCTGTACACCTTTACACTAGGCAAATTACTGGATACTTTGGTTTGGCCATTTATTTACCGATCCGTTAGTCTGGCGGTTTAGTGCGACGCCTATTAATCGAAAGGTTGCAGGTGCGAAACTGGTCGCTAGCTAGTCGATTGTATCCTTGAGCAAGGCACTTAACGGACATTGCCTGAACCCAGCGGATTAATGCTGGATTGAAGGAACGTGTCCACCATACACAACACACTGCAATTGATTCGGTAACCCGACGGTAGGCGCGAGGTGATCTGGCGATTGCCCGTGTGTTAACCCTCTTGATCTAAATCTAAATAAAAAAGGATATAATTACAAACTACAATACTTATGCACAATACTATCAAAACACACGTTATCGTGTTCGCACCGCTATAATATGTGGTAAATTGTTTCAAAATGACAGCACATCATGTTACCAATACATGGTGACGGGCGCATTGATTGTGCCAGGGTAACATGCACACTTTTCATAAGTGTTAGCACTTTAAAAGTCCAAAAGTAATGTGTTTGTCATACTATCCTTGTGGTAGCGGGCACAAGAATGCATGTCTTTGACAAACCTTTTTTTATCTTGTTTTTTTTGCTGCAGAGAGTGCTATCATAGAGTACCTATAGTCAAACTCACTTGTTTATTTTATTTATGTTATGAGGTATTAAAGCAGACTAATCAAGTTTTGAGTTTTTAGGAATTTCCAGAAAACGTTTCAAGTTGGTTAATGAGCATGCGAAATTCCTTTAAAATAGTTTTTAAATACCGTAATATCAGCTGAAAGATAATAATCAGCGTTTAAAAAACGGAACATGCTGGAAAAGAGCCGTCGATCTTATATACCGTCTAACAATCCGCCTAATCTGAACAAAATTGGAGCATCTGGTAAAGTGATATACTGGACAGGAGCTAAGTTTCGAGAAAACTCAGTTTTTCGTTTAGGGCAATTAATTCTTGTGGGCTTATCATTCAAATTGTAGATCTAGGATAGGATAGGATATTCATCTTTATCCCCGTGAATGGGAAAACCAAGGGGGTTAACACACGGGCAATCGTCGGATCACCTCGAGCCCATCGTCGGGTTACCGGAGCTATTGCAGTGTGTTGTATATGATAGACACGTTCCTTCAATTTGGTAAAACCCATTAATCCGCTGGGTTCAGGCAATGTCCGTAAAGTGCCTTGCCCAAGGACACAACCGACTAGGTAGCGACCAGTTTCGCACCTGCAACCTTTCGATTGAAAGGCGACGCACTTAACCGTTAGACCAAAAGGAACGGACAGACCTGTTGGACATCATCTACAACCAATACTAAAAGTCAAATCAAGAGTAAAATGTAAAACAGACATGGTCTGGTATCTACATATCTCGAGCAATACAAATTATCATACCAAAATTTACATCATTTCCCAGAGACAGGAGGTAATTATGTTTGAAACTGAAGACCCTTATCACCAACAATTTTTGTAACTTTTATCATACGGCTGTATTTACTACAAGACATTACAATATTTAATATACAATGAAAGTGCTGAAACAAAGTTTAAAAAAAACGGGACAGCTAAAAGTATAATCAGATTATTGTAAGAAAATGGCTACATACAACTGCAAGTAAAAAAAGTTGTTTAATTGCAAAATAACGGATAAGATTTACTCAATCATGTATTACCAACTATTAAAATCCAACCTGTAATAAAACAATAAATTTAAGAAATAATCTTACAAATTCCACACAAAAATAAAATATGTCACATGATATTTCAAAATCTGTGATGATGTTCCATGGTGTATATAGATATTTTTATAGTAAGAAATTCAAGTTGAACAAATACCAAAAAGGTCTAATGGTTTAACATGCGCCATAAATGGAAACACATAAGGCATACACATATTATAATATAAAATATAGATTTCAAGTTTCATCAATACTGGAGACAGTTGTGCCATTGCTTCGCCTATTGGGCAAATTTAAATCTAAAAAGAAATTAAATTAAAATGAATAGGATATTCATGTTTATCCCCGTAAATAAAAAAAACAAGGGGGTTAAGACAGGGGCAATCGTCAGATCACCTCGCGTCCACCGTCGGGTTACCGGAGCTATTGCAGTGCGTTGTGTATGATACATACATTCCTTCAATTTGGTATAACCCATTAATCCGCGGGGTTTAGGCAATGTCTGTAAAAATCCTTGTCCAAGGACACAACTGACTAGCTAGCGGCCAGTTTCGAACCTGCATCAATGCGGTTGAAAGGCGCCACACTAAACCAACAGACTTACCGGTTGGAAAAATAAACTAAAAACTTTGTATAATACCAACCCCCTCCACACATGCTCTAAATTAACTTACTTCTTTGGGGGGTTCAAGGTTTAGGTTTTACAGGTAATCCGGTTCAGGAGGACAAATGGGTATGAATAAAATAAATATTACTTAACTCAGTAGATAACCTGGTTTAACTAAAAACCTAAAAAAATCTAATACATAACACACAATTGCTCCAGCAACCAGACAGTTATGTAGAACCCTCCTTGCGTTTTCCCACTTCTGGGAATAACACATCACATGCAAATCCATACTGTGTGTTGGTTCACCCGTTGAGCAGATGGTGGTGACAAACAAATAAGCAGATATATTAGAAAATTAAGTAAGTTTTAACAAGAATTCATCAAATTACCCTCTGACGCTTTCCATTCGGATTCGGTTAATAGTTGATTTGCGTCATCTGAAGCAGTTCTCCGTGGGTGGGTCTGACCATTGCCTTGGCTGTTAAAGTTTATTAAACCATGTGATCAGTTAATTTTAGTTTATCAATGTCAAATCCAAATTAAGCAACACAATTATCATGCTTTGTATTACAGTTTAAAGTTATGCTTTTTAAGCTATTGTGCTGCACTTTTTCTTGCAACTGGTCTCTAACATCTACCTACAGCTTACATCCAATATGCCTTTACAATATACACTATTATTAAACTGACGACATGTTAATTTACCTATTTGCTGCTGTTCCTTCTTCTGCGTCAGACTGTATCAGGCGTGAAGGATATGTTATCCCATCACCAATGCTGCGATTTGCAAAGCAATTAAACTACAAATTATGCACCAAAGCAATTGAAAATTTCAAACTTTTACATATGTATAAAATTGTACTCGGTAATCGGGAAAAAAACTATGATAAAAAGGGGGTTTTGTCGATTCACCAAAACTTAAAACATCAACTGATGGAAATATAAAGACTATTTTGAAATCAGGAAAACAACAAATCTCACAACTTTATATAAAACAAGACATTTTTTATATGATCGGTTTAATCTTTACTCCCTGCTTAAAGTTATTTTATATGTGCATCTACGATTTTTACATGTTGTGTCAGTAAACTTTGTGTGTGTTTTTGCGTTTAAGGGTATGCACATGCCAAGTAACTTTTTTAGAAGTTTTAACTTACCACCAATGATTATTAATTACTACTCGATTACCAATTACAGCAAAGCAAAGTTTCGAAATAAATCATATAATATTTCAAAAACTTATAAAATAAGCTAATTAAGATATTCTACCAAAGCTTTAATTTAATTGTTTAACTAGTGTAACCAACCTGGTAAATATAGGAATAAGCCAAAAAACTTTCCTTTCCCCAAAAACTTGCTCAAAATTTCTCCTTGCACCAAGATCGAAACCATTTTTGTCTCTTCCATTACGAAAACATGGAGCATGAAATGATTCTGAAACAATTTTCCATCAATTTATTATTTTGAGAAAATCAGGCCCCAATCACATGTCACGAGGCAATCTACAAAGTTAAACAAACATATAAATTAACTAAATCTTACAAAAGCTCTTTTAAAGTAATGACTGTAGAATTTATAAATTTTAATGTATTATTGCTGCTTGTGAATTTTTATACATATTTCAGCGCAAGCATATTGTGGCCTGGTGTCAACACAGCCGTCATGACCACATAGATTCTGTATTTTTTTGATCAGAACATTTAACTCTGTAGCTCTGCCTCTAAGTAAAATACTTTTGTTTAGATACAGTGAGTTTAAATAAATTGATCAAAAACTGAAGAAATGTTAAATGTTAAGCACACCATCATATATCCTGCCTATGGTAATAATGTATTCTCATGACTACTCCTAATTAACACAATGTAGAAACTGTGATGCAATTTACCAAATGTGCTTCTATTTTTCAGAGTGAGATAGACATGGTATCCGAACAGTCCAGTGAGACTAAAGGCGAACATGGCTGCCGCGATGAACAGAAATAGAATGTGGAAACGTGCAGCAGTGTTTGGTAGTTCTTGCTGGGAAAATTATTAGCAATTTACATTACAGGATGTAGATAAGAAATAAAAGGCAACAATTATACCCGTTTTATCAATTTACCAACTTTCGTTTAAAACAGTTTAAAATATTCAACGAATAAAATTGATGACTTGCATCT
>CH002575.1:28653-64493 GCA_000149265.1 Ciona savignyi | reverse complement strand
GGTTTATTTTTTAAGGTGTTAAAAAACTTGATCATCAATTTAATTTGCTAATTAAATTGCTAATTAGTGTGTAGGCCTATCACATACTTGCACAATGAAAATTGTGAAAAAAACATTAGTCACTTTCAAATTTTTACACCACGAATATAGAGATTTAAAGATAAATTTCATTGCAATTATTAATTTATCATTCGAAACTAAGATGGGTTTTAAAATCATTTTTATGAAAACCTATCACGTTCCAAAATCACTATTCTAATATAAAAAAATTTAATCATTTTTTTGTTTAAAAAGCTTTTAGTAACTCCTTAATTAAGTATCCTAATAACAAGAGTAATAAGTATTTCACGTCTGGATAGCATTCACACACAATCTTAGTAACGAAAAGGTTATGATTAGTTGGAGATTTTTTGCGTCTCCTTCTCCAAGCCATGGACCCCGAACTCAATTATTTCTACCTAAGTCTTTTAAATACGAAATCGGCATCTATGGTTATTATGAATAGTCATATAACAGTTATCTATATTAAATACTTCAAAATTTTAAATGGTCAGTCCATCCTTATCACCAATCCCACCAGTATTTTATACTACAGGCATAGGGAATTCAAAACATTGAATTAATTATTTAGACAGGGAATACGGCAGAACTTAAATTATTTATACAGAAACCTATATATTGTGCATTCACTATATGACATAAGAAAACTACTTTAAATTTAAGTTGTTCTGTAAGTGCAAGTGAAGAAAATAACTCATCAAAGTTTCAACATTAGAAAGATCTAAAAAGTTCACATCCACTCTAATTACTTACCATGGGCAATAGTGGTCCATTTTGAGTACATTTTCACCAACCATGGAACAGTAGTGACATCGGTCAGGTCTAATGATATGAGTGACAGTACAATATCTCAAACCTGGTAATATTTGTAGGATATTGACTTAGTGAAAGGAAAATCTTAAAACATCTTAAAGTCATGTGGAAAACTTGATTTACTATTTACAGTAAAAAAATATAATAAATATTTACAAGTACACTATGATTTAGATATAAGAAACCAATAATTAACTATAGGCTGGCCAATTGTTAATATTATTAACATATTTAATCGAAACACGGGCTTTATATTATCGTAAGACATAAATTGAAGATAAAGCCAATGTAAACACACATGTTAGGTTAAAATTTTGAATTACGACATATTAATTTATAAATTCACTGGCTTTAAAAGACACCTTTTTTATTGCTTAACCACAAAAACAGGCAACTGGTATATAATGCAAAATTATAAGTTTAAACAAAACAAACCAGAAAATTAAACTTTTTTTACATGTTATAATATATGAACAACTTGCCTCCTCTTTCAGTTCTTGTTTCAACAGGAAGATTTTTTCCAAAGTCTCTAATCGAATTTTGCCTTTCTTCTTCATTTGTAGCGGCCAGGAATTGTTCTTTTACCTCAGCGGGCATTTTAAACTAAAAAGAAGTAAAATTTGTTACATGAAATGTATACGTATTGGTTACAGTAATTATAATATCATGTAAATTTATTATACTTAATAGGTACCGATATATTGATAATGCAAGTATGAACCAGCTAACATATTGTGCCTTGTGTTGGGTTGAGTGATGTGTTTTACTTTGTTCTCATGGCCCAGGTACTAAGACACATAAATATTTTATTCATTAATAATTGATGAGATGCTACAGATGGGAAAGCACAATGTGGCTGACATTAAGAGAGTGGAAGTAAAGATGACATTAAAGTTATTTAGTACTGCATAACCACACAAAACTGTTGAGATCATCGCCAACCAGATTTGGATAATATATATAAACCAGACACTTGTGTCTGGTACTTAAATCAAAATTTTCATCAAGCAAGACTTTTAAGGATAGTTCACAACTTTTGTTGCCATTGCACACAATACATGGAAACTGATGTAATATATACTTCAAACACAGACATATTCATTTTCTATTTTCACTAACTGCACTTAATAAATTATCCATATTTTGTTGTACCTGATCTGTAGGAGTCATAGTTGGGGAAAAAGTGGTCTGCCAATAAGCCCACACAAACATGATGAAAGTAATGTGATAAAACAGGATGTAAACAACTAGAAAATAAACTTGTTAATTCAGGTTTTGTGCAGAATGGTATAATACCTACTTCAGTAATACACCAAAACCAAAAATTATTCTGGTTTACTGATAATCTTACAATTTACTGTTATCCTTGATCTTGATAGGCTTTAACTATTACAATACATTCCACATGATATATATATATATATATATATATATATAAGTTGTTTAGTTCAACCTAACAGATACAATTAGTGTCTCTTATTCCACAAAATTCAAGCAGGCCAGTGGATACTGAAAAGTCATTCACATAAAAATGTAATCAATTCAAAATGTACCTGATTCTCCCATAGATGAAACAGTCACTGAAAAAAAAGATTTTTTAAAGTGTATGATGCCAATACACTAACAAGTTATCTTAATGCTTTTACAATTAAAGAACTAAAATATTAACATAATTATCTTATTGAATAAAAAAAAAGAATAATACCGATACCTTATTTTGTAATTATCTAGTTTTTAGTTGGAAAATTGTTGGAACTAATCAGAAAAATATTTGCCCACTTTTTGGTGGCTTAGGTACCTGACTTTTGCAAATTAAGTGTAGGCTGATTGGCGTTTCTAAAAAGGGTTTAAGGGGATGTAAATTCTTGTTCATAAATCAAGCAAGCTGACCGACCACAAAAAAATTTAAGGGGTTATTTTAACAGCTCTACATTTCACTTAAGATGCCCAAAAAATTGTTTTTTAATCAAAAAGGATATGTGGTTTTCAGTACAGTCCTGTTACAACATGTATGCAAACATACAACACTATCTGTCGTAAAATTATAGTCTACCTCAAAATTGTATATTGAAGAAATACTATCAGTATTGATATGATCTAATCGATTAGTCTGGTGGTTTTAGTGCGTAGCCTCTCAGGCGAAACGTTGAAGGTACGAAACTGGTCGCTAGCTGGTCAGTTGTGTCCTTGGGCAAGGCACATAATGGACATTGCCTGAACCCAGCAGATTAATAGGTTCTACTAAATTAAAGGAAAGTCTCAATCATACACAACACACTGCAATAGCGGTAACTCCATGGTGGGCACAAGATAATCTGACGATTGTCAGTGTGTTAACGCCTCTTGGTTTTCCCATTCACGGGGATATACATGAATATCCTATACTATCCTATTCTTCTGGTAACATCGGTTAATGGTACAAAAACTACAGTACTTACTTATGCAAAGTTCCACAACATAGGCATAGTATGACCAAAACACGATGAGAACAATAAATACAACCGGTATCCAACGGACCAGCAGGGTACAGAAAGTTCCTGCAGTCATTGCCATTTTCATAAACAATAACACCCTAACCTTGTAACATCAAACAAAGGCGGGTTAAGCACATACAATTTTTGATTTTAGCTATTTGTGTTATCTTATATTCTAGGAATCGTCCTTAATAAAGCTAAAAAGTTTGTTTTACTTTACTACCGCCGTACGGATAAAGTGTAAACTAAAGCTGTCAATCACTTATAACAGTGTTTCCCTTAAAAAATGATTTGTAATTTCGCAAAGACTATTCTTTGAAATCGAAAGGAAACTTACGTATGTGTACCGAACTAATTTGAAGGTTAGGATTAAAAACATCTATCACTAAGAGTCTTTCGATAGCTTGCAAAAACACCAATCTAAAGTTGCCTTTTTCATCGTTTCTTAGGATCTCTGAAAATATAAACCAGCATGGCGTGTGTTCCGTACCGGCCACTTAATCAGCTCGAACTTGCGCGAAACGCTCGTCCAAAAAACAGAAATGGAAAGGGTAGGAGGATAGGATATTCATGTTTATTACCGTGAATGGGAAAACAAGGGGGTTAACACACGAGCAATCGTCAGATCACCTCACGCCCACCGTCGGATTAAGGCCGATGCACACTTACGGCGATGGCAAGCGATGAGAGCGATGCGAGCGATTATGTTGACGTCACGTCCTGTATCGCCGGCCTATCGCCCCGCTCTCATCGCCGAGGTTTGGCGGGAAATCTCAGAAAAGTTCGCGCGTGCAAAAATGAATCAAGAAGAAAACTTGGATATTTCGGAATATACCAGCACGGAGAGATTTATTTTTAGCAAAGTTTTAATTATATTGGTACAAAGCTACGCGGTTTTGTACGTTAGAGTAAAAACTGGATATACAATGATAAACTGAAACCTAATATTTGGATCAAAATCGCTGAAATGGATTAAAATGGTAAGTCACACTTAAATAATACAGTAGGTTTTATGTGCTTAGGCTAGGTTTCCTTCTTGTTAATTTAAATTTATGTTTCCATTAGTGAATATTTGCAAAAAAGAGATGGAAATCCCTTTAAACCTGGTACCGGAAAGACAAATGTGCCACCAACTGTGAAAAGTGGCTCCACTTCATGCAGTTCCAAAGAAATCTTAGAAATGTGAGGTTATTATTAAATTTCGACAGCAACTAGTGTTCTATATTAATATAGAGATAGCAGACAATTTAGTTAGGTATCGGAAAATATTTATTAATGGTATCGGTACGATATTGGTAAATATTTCTGCAACAGATTCTAAATGCTGACTGTACAGGATGTCGTAATATGTGTCTGAATTTAAGGTGTCACCGGAGTACCGGAATTGTGTTGGTTTTGGTAATACTGCCTACCAAGCTTTTAATTGACCTATAAAACTATTAATCTGATTATTAACTCATAAAAATCCCTGTGTTTTTAAGAAAATCATCACTTTTTTATTAGATTCTTGTTATATGCACAGCCCTAATTTTTGGTATTAATTTTAGAATCGTGTGGCTATGAAAACAGACAGTGGTATAGAAGAGCATGATGAACCAATCGTACCTCAGATCCAATCAGCTCACTACTTCGAAAACGAAGACAAAAAACCTTAAATGGACAGCTTTTATCACGTTTAATGAAGAAGAAGAGCCGTAGTAAAGACAACTATTTACTGTTCATTAATTTTTTTGCATAAAAATTGAGCTTAATAGCCGCCACAACATACTAACATAGTATGATAAAATTGTTACTAAGCAAAGTAACTAAATTAATACATGCACAGTAATTCCTTTCGGGTTAAAAAAGTCCAAATTAAGATAATTTCCAAAACTACAAAAATAAATCACCAGTTTCTTTTATACAATCCAATCGACTGTGTATTTGCAGAGATGTCCGTAAAGTGCCTTGCCCAAGGACACAACCGACTAGCTAGCGACCAGCTTCGCACCTGCAACCTTTCGATTGAACGGCGACGCAATTAACCAACCGGCCGGACAAAAAGTCCTAACATAAAAACAATATAAAATTGATTTGTCAAATTTGAACGGTATATTGACTTTACAAATTGCATCACGAAATAAAATAACTCACAACAATATGTGTGCTGAAAATAGAAATCAACCGAATAGCTATTTTCTTTGGGTACAGGTATTTTGCTTCTGGGACTTTTCATCAATCCCACGACGCTTTATAAAGCAAATAATGACGTAGGGGAAAATTACTGCTTTAAGTATATATCAATGAGGTAATAAGTATCAGCGACGTCATGGGGTGATAACAGAATGAATTCAGCCGGCTTGGATTAACTAAAATGCAGTTATTGCAAATAAGATATCAAAATTGCTGTAAAACCTTGCATTCCCAACATTTAAGATTTAAATTTTAATGGTCAGAATTATCTGTAAAAAAAACTAAAAATCGTTTTTAAAACTTAAGGCCTAGCTAGACTCTAGAGCAGTGATTTTTAACCTTTTTGCTGCACGGGAACCCCATGGAAACATTCTACTGACTTAAGGAACCCCTGTGCAATAATTTGATTGTCTTATGTAAAAAAGCATTTAAATTTAATGTTTATTCATTCAAAATTAAAAGTTGCGGAACCCCTGGACTGTATTGGCGAAACCCTAAAGTTCCGCGGAACCCTGGTTGAAAACCACTGCTCTAGAGTTGTAGAACGAACATATTAAAGCAAGGACAAATATGGTTGGTGGCTATGCTGTAGGCCGAATGTTAACCTAAGCATTATTTAAGAAAAGAGGATAAAAAGTATAACAAAGCGTTCCGACAATGCCGATTGAAATGTGACCAAGGACTGGTCTAAAGGTTACTCGTATATTAGCATTGCCTGCATTAAAGAGTAATAGACTGAATGCCATTTTCATTAATCCATTCAAGGTGAAAATGGTTATACAAGAGATTAAAGTGAAAGGTGAACCAGACAAGCGTGGAAAATTCCACCACGCGTAATAAATATAAAACCGCGACAGTCAGGGCAGCAGACAAGGTCAGTATTTGTATTTTAATTTTTCCGTATTTTAAAGTTCGCGAATTACAAAATTTAACAAAATTGCAAAAATATAAATTACCGTACGGTGGCCCATAAGGGCAATCCTGAAATTTTATTTCAGTCTACAAAACTATTTCTTAATTGACAAAAATATATTCAAAACGCAAAAAATATATTCAAACCGACAAAAATATTTTGAAATCGACAAAATATTTTGAAATCGACAAAAATGTTTTCAAATCGGCAAAACTATTTCGCCGATCCGCAAATCCTTTTTGTGGCCAATCGACAAAACTCTTTTGCCGATCGGCAACACTATTTTGTCAATCGGCAAAACTTTCTTAGGAACCGCAAATCTTTAATTCACTGTCGACAATAGTATTTTCGAGTCGACAAATGTATTTTCGAGTCGACAAATGTATTTTTAAGCCGGAAAAAGTAATTTTGACTAGGTTTAAGCAACTGCCGTTAAAGTCTTTACAAGGTTTGTCCAGGGACACAACCGACTTGTTGCTTACAGCGGCTGGTTTCTATCGGCCACCTTTCGACTAAGGGTCCTGCTCGCCGCATCACCAAGCCAATCGTCAAGGCGACTGGGCTTCGAATTTATTTAACAATATTGTTTGTTTTTTTGTAAAGTTATTACTGTATCATACTAATAATGTACAGGTATCACAAAGCTAAGCTACTCAACCGTCCAACTTCTACGAGGTCGAATATCAAATGGGGAGATACTTAAGCTATAATAGCAAAACAGAAAGGATATATAGTCGTTTCGCATGAACCAATGAGATAGCCTTCAGCCAATCAAAACCGCCACAGTTTTTACTATACTAAACCTGCTTTACATATTTTTGTCAACGACAAGAGGTTAAATGGGTTTGCTTTGCTATTGTTTGACGCCGAAAACCCAATAAACAAAAATTACACTGGTTTATTTTTGACACACTGGCCTATAGTATTCTATGGTTGAACGACTAACTATATCCTTTCTTTTTTGCTATTATCGCTTAATTCTCTCCCCATTTGATATTCGACCTCGTACTGTAGAAGTTGGACGGTTGAGTAGCTTAGCTTTATTGGCGAAAATAGTTTTGCCGATTGGCTGTCGATTTGAAAATATTTGTGTCGTTTTGAAAACATTTGTGTCGATTTGAAAACATTGTTGTCGATTATGAATTAGTTTTGTAGACTGAAATAAAATTTCAGGATTGCCCTTATGGGCTACCGTATTACCTGTACTGATTTCGCGAACTTTTAACAATAAATCCTCAACACATAAGTATGACATATTTTGCCTTTAACATAACCGTTAACAATCACTTATTATTACATTGTTTTACCTTGCATTTACTTTGCAAGAATAGCCATTATGCGTTAATAAACCTCTATTAATGATTGACGGATATGCGACACACCTCTTTATAATAAGGTTTTAAGATTACTCGTTTTTAAGGCTTGATTTCGTCGATATTCGTCCTATCCTACACGCATTAACTTAAGATTCGTTAATTGCAGTTTATCATTACTACTAAATAACGGTAGTATGAAAATTTTTCTTGTTTTAAAGAATAGTTTGAGAGGTTTTGAAGTGTGTTATTATGAGAATATTTAATGTAAATATGTCCGAGTAAGTGTGCTTGAAACTAATATTGTCATCTGACATTAGTGGAATTTCATTTTAGGGGTTTTTCTTTTTCCACTCTGGTCCACGCTTTCGGACAGGCTTCAGTTTGATTGTGAGATCTTCCAAAATGAAGGATATGACTTGGTTTTTGACAACAGAAGGAACTTTGCGGCAAACTTGGTCACAATCTTGCTTCAGCTGATTTTAGATGTCCCAGGATCCGCTGCCGTCTTTACTGGTACATAAATCTCCGTTTCGACCCCATATATACACACATGGCGTGGAGCTAAACTTGACTGGCAGCAGAACCTCCACTTAATAGAAAAAAAAAGAAAACTGCACTCGCAGATATATTCTTTGTTAAGTTATGTTTTTTTAGTGATCGCACAACGCTTTATAAAGCAAAGAATGACGTAGGGGAAAAACAACTGCTTTAAGTGTCAATTAGGTTATAGGTATTAATGACGTAATAAGGTGATAACAGAATGAACTTCTTGCAAATATGAAATCAAAATTGGTATATACGGTAGGTTTGGCGGCGTCAACTGAAATATTTAATTAACTAAATTAATTATTTTAATGACTTGTTCTACGACTCTTCGTTTTGCAGTCTTTTCCTGTTCCTATAACTTGACTTGTTTTTTTTCTTTGTTTTATTACAAGGGCATTTTAAATATACTGAAGTTAACTAGGATAGGAAATTTATTATTATCCTGAAGGGATGGGAAAACGCAAGGAACGAAGACATACGGGCAATCGTCAGATTATCTCGCGCCAACCGTCGTGTTGGATAATCTTGTATAAATAAGGCGTGTAGAAGCCACAGCGGAGAGTGAAAGTCTTCTTACTGTACCGCGTAACTGAATGCATAGCGGACGTATTAATCACGTGATCAGAACAATGCATTTTTCGAGCCAACTGTGTGCAAAATGTACTGTATATTTCGATCTTAAATTGAAAGGGGTCGCGAGCTTAAAAGTTTGGGAGGCCTGAAGTACGCCGCTTCAAGCAGGATTCATCTGCCAGCAGAAAAAAAAACATATGTCAGTACCCCTATCTATGACGATTTTTTTTTCAATTTTAAAACCGCAAAAAAACGTTGCAAAATCGTGGAGAAGCCGATGATAGAGTATCAATAATTTGCTAGTATAAAAGATAGCTCTCTTGTACGTTTATGAATCAGCAAATTTTCTTGCATTGTAATTATTACTTTTGAGCGTGCCGTGCATGCGTGACAAAATAAATGCCTTAAATAAAAATAGAAATTGACGTTAATTATACAATATATATTCAGGAAATATTGTTGAATTCAAACCGGTGTTGGGAGTGAATAACTAACTTGGACGGTATCAACCTCTTAATCAAACTATAACACACTGCAATAGCAACTGGACCGTGAACGTCACAAGTAATACGGCGATGACAGTGTGATAAATCAATTAGTAGTTTAATTTCCCTTTAGAGTTAATAGAAAAAAATGTGTTTAAATTGTTTAATGTTGATTTTTCTCCCGTTTTAATTCTGGAAGCGGGCAACAGTTTTCAGTTTTCCCTAAAAGAAGGTAAACTGCTTACTAAAACTATTCAAACTGATTTTAACCCTGCCCTAAAGTCCTAAACGAGTGCCTCTAAATACTACAGGACCGCTTGGATCACTAAGATTGTTATGGAAAGTAATTCTAACCCTGTCCCAAACACTAATCTTAACCCTCATGGCTTTAGTAATTACGATGTATAGTAAGCGATCCAAGTTGTCCTGTAGTATTTAGAGGTACCGGCCGTAAACACTAATCTCAACCCCAGAACTAACCTTAACTCCAATACCATGTTTAAAACTAACTCTATAGCCTTAATCTTCGTTTTAGTATGCAGTTTTTCTCCTTCCCACTTTCCCTCCTTTTAGTTGGAAGCTGGACAGAAATGTGTAACACTAAGCTATTTCTAATAATCTAACCTTCATTTTAGTTTGTGGAGTTTTCCTTTTTTTTCTGAAAAAATAAGCTAATGACAAAATGCGTAACACTGTGTGTGGATTTTTTGTTCATATCACAATTTTTGCTTTGGTGTATGGTAAAGACTTGGGAGTTCTAAACACCTGCTTGGACGGAAAGCACCATAAAACTCAACCAGGACCAGAGGACAATCTATTTCAAGTAAGAATATATTTCACAAAGCTGGTTTTAATATACTTGTATAAGCCAGTATGGAAATTTTACCATGATATAAACTTAAGTTGGTGTACCTTAAAATTATATCTTGATATTTATTAGTAAAACGGTAAAACTAAAATTTATCCCTTTGTTCTGTCTATAAAAACAAAAGCCCTTTGCCAATGTCCAATAGCGATCACAAATTTAAATTTTATTGTTTTTTTGGTTAAAGGTCTTCTATCTATCAGAGTTATCTGTAGACGGGAGACGCGCTTATACATCTTGTTTTCTACTTATTTACTAATTAACCCAGAAGTGATTGTGGACTTATCAGTATATTACAACAAAAGAGCAATTGATGTTTACACAAATGATTTTGTCGAAGCTAGTTCTATGACATCAAAATACAGAATTTTCGACAGAACAACCTCCATTTTTAAGTTTTGGTCTGCGCCAAGCACATTTGCACCGCACAACCCAGTCATCCATGTTTAACTTTCTTTGCAGTGCAATGCTTACGTGAACAACTCGTGCTGCACAAACTACACAGCAAAATACCTTCATGGAGATGGGCACTCACTGTATAATTTCAACTATAGTCATTGTGCTCCAATGTCTGACAAATGTAGACAACATTTCACCATGAATAATTGCTTCTACGAGTGCTCACCTAATCTGGGACCTTGGGTTAAAACAGTATGGTTTTTGATTTTTTTCCTCTTTGTTAAATATTTAAATTTACTGTAATTAATAGCGAAATATATACTGCATAAATAGTTTTTATTATATAGGATTTGGTGACATAATTGCTATGATAATTTGAGACACAAGGCTTTGGCATCATAGTTTCTTTTATCACATACACATTAACAGATAAGCAGTTCTCTATTTAACAAACTTATTATCATTTAATGTGGAAAAGATTTCTCCAACTTCTTTACTGCTAAACAATCTTATAGTAGTCCTGATAAAGTGTACTACTTTTCTTACATTGTTTCAGCAAAAAATATCTTACCGGTCTGAACGAATTTACAAAGTTCCTCTCTGTGCAAGTGAATGTCAGTCTTGGTGGAATGATTGTCGAGATGAACGAACTTGTGTTGAGAATTGGTCTTTTGGGTTTGTTTGGAATAAAAATGGTAATTACTCCCTTGGCTCAAGTGGTTACATAGAATAGAAATTGTTTTGATAATGTCAATGGGAAAATGCAAAGAGCATTATGGTCTGGCCATTCTCTGAAATTCCTTACACCCACTGTCAGATTGAGCTGTTGCTTCTGTTTTAGGTTAAAACATTAATCCACTTGCTTTAGATGGTGTCCCCAAGTGTTTAGCCCAAAGGACACAACCGGGTAAACCAGTGGTCAGTTTTATTCCATCAACATCCCTAATCAACTGAACCATACAGCTGGACAAATATTTTCCTTGCTCTGTTTTTTTCTGATTAGTTAAATCTGGGTATATTCTGGGAGGTATATGGAATTTGTTTTTTTTTTTCACATTGAACAACAGTGCACTGTATTAAATGTAAACAAAGGGTTTCCAAGCACATTTTTAATTTAGAACTAGTAACCACGTTCACAAAGTAAAACTTATATCTGCTCAAACAAAACCACATCTTATTTCAAGGAAACCACTGCCCAAAGAACTCCCGCTGTAAGTATTTCCATGAAGTTTATCACAACTCAACTTATTTTTGCGAAAAACTCTGGGGTCCTGATGACTTCATGGTGGTTGACGATGCTGATTACTGCATGAAAATGTCAATTACTCAATCTAATCCTCAAGTGAGTAGACATAACGATTCCATGCTGTATCAAAGCGCTCTATTATATATGCCACCAAGAAATAATACATACCATTAGTATAAACTTCAATCATTGCTATTTTAATGCTATTATAAAAATGACGATGTGTTACAGGCACATGGTGATAATAAAATGGAACATTTCTATCAAATAACTTACACAAGTAATGCCTAAATATTTTTTTTAAAAACACCCATAAAAGCTGAGACTATTAAGTTAAATAAATTATCCACAGGTGGCATACCACTATGCGTTGAAGAAGCACCTTATTAAAGGTATACTATTTGTTTGGATTCATTTGACTGTGATAATTTTCTTTTACTGTTATTGTACATAGGCACTGAAATACCTCCATACAGTCAGCCTCCAAAAGTTCCACCATTGAAAGTCCAAGGCACCGTTTTTAGCATTGTGATCGGAGTTATAATTTTGGTAGCCATTACAGGTAAATATTTGAAACAAACTTTTATTTTTAAGAACAATCTAGTATGAGTGTACTTTCATAAACCAAAATATGTAACACAAACACAATTCAACAGAAATTTTATATAACCTACATTGCTAAAATAATTGCCTGTCATGCAATATAGCGATGCATAATTGAAAGAAAAGCATGAATGCACTGTTCGTTTCTATCTGCGTTTGTTTAATTACAATAAAATCGCTTTAAATCTTAGTATATAAAAAACAATTAAATATTCTCCTTTATTTCAGTGGCAGTTATTTACTTTGTTTGGAAGCGATACCATGGATCTCTCTTCCACCATCAGCACGTGCCGATGCGCTTGGCGAATGTTCTTCGGTCTTCGAGGCAGTCAACGATGGTGACGAGATCTGATCCTGGGGCGGAGATGTCGTTCATGCAATATGAAGAGGAAGACGAAGACGAAGATGTTCCAGGGATGAATGGATCTCTTCGAATTGATTTATGATGTGGACATTTCAGGTTTACATGGAAAATGACCATCAGATTATTCATATTACCCTCCTTGATTAAGCCACTTTTAATGGTTATTCATGTCATTATCTTTGTAGTAGTTGTAATCTACCAATTTTTCTTTTGTATGTTAGTTCTTTTTTTCTAATATTATACGATACCTAATTGTTCCTTAGATGTTCTACATTAGAAGACTAAATTTTCATGTAAAAATTTCATAAATAACATGATTATGATAGATAATCTTTTATTTTTAATTCTGGATGTGGTACCACCTAATATCCGTATTACCTGGTCAAAACTAGATATTACATGGTCATAATCATGTTTGTTGTTGTTTACATTTTATTTTTTTGGTGATTTTTTAACATCTGACACACTATACAACATTTCTTAGTGTGTAGATCACCAGCAAGACATAGGTGACAATAGTAAAAATGGACATTTCTATGATTCTTAGAAATTTGTATGAAACTTAGTATGTGATTGCACATAAGATTGTCAGCCTGGAAGTTACAGGATTAATTATGACCGTAGGCATCAGATAATCTAACAATTACAAATGGCTGTTATCCTCCCATGCATGGTAATAAAAAGGTATTTCCCATGCTAACATTTGATTTTTAGTTTTCAGCATAAATTATTGTCAACATTTCACCAACTTACCGGTACTGCTTAATTTTTTAATACGTCCTCGCACAGTATTTTTAATGGTGTTTTCCTATGTCTACTCAATACCCTGTTAAATCCGCATGCGTCAAGCCATATGCCGGTAACTTTTGTTTCTTTGTGCATTTTGTTATTTATCATTATCTTGTGCGAACTATGCACTGTCATAAAAGACTAAATGTTCTCACTGCGCTTTTATGTGATGTTCCCAGTGCAAAACTACCTGTACACAAAACTTAACTGAAACCAAATAGTAAAAAACGGTTACCTTTCAACCTTACACACAAGTCCTTAACAACTGCCAGAAAAATATTTTTGTGCTACATTTTTTCATTTTATCATGCTTATTTTAAGATAACAAAACTTAAATTTAAAGTTCCTTTGTGTTTAATTTTGACTTTTTTAAATTCAATTGTTATTTAACCCTGCTGTTTGCTTGCTAGTAAAAATAATGAGTTCCGTTTTAAAAGCAAACTGTGTGCCTACTGAGTGAAAGCTTGGTTTTGTAAATACTTTGGTGCTGTACTTTTTTCAAAGTCGTTTGTTTTTTACTTTTTTTGTTTGTTTTTTACCCCAATAGCCGTCTTTTGGTTCTGGTCAAATTGCGTTCTTTTGTAAATTATGTTGCTTATTTAGAAACTACAGTATAGTCATTGTTATAATTTTAAAACTGTAATAAATTGTCAACAAAGTCCTCCAACCCGAAGAGAACCCATATTTGTTTTACTTGATTTTCTTATCTGTTTTCTGAGTCACACTCGCCACAGTTTTTTTGTAAGAAAAGGTTTTCTAATCAGGTTAAAACTTTTAGAAATATAAATTGACGTATTGTTAATTTGCAAACACTGCATTTATACAACAACAAAAAAACAGTGGGAATTCTTCGGGGTTTCAAAAAAATCTAAAATTCATTTCCAGTACTACTATTCTTTAATCGGCGGTATATAAACTAAGGAATATTCGCGCAAAATTCGTAAGGAAGTTTAAGATTTAAAACGTGCATCAAAAAATTGGGATTAAAATATCCCAGTTAATTAGAATAGGCTTAGTACAGACAAATAGCTAGATGGGTTAGTGAGTTACCAACCTTACAGTCGAACAGTAGCGATTGAAACCAGTCGCCATTCAGGCAATAATCGCAAGTAAAACCTTTCACGTATTTTTCACATCCGCCAGGATACAAACAACATACATCTCGGCCTATCAGCGATGGAAATACTAAAAATTGGTCATGGTCGATGAAAAAACAGGTTTAAGGATGTATTCATTTTACTGTGATAACCGACTGGACGACTGTTTTTCTTTCGCCGACAGGCCGTTGTTAGCCGATATATTTGGTGTATGTTTTGTACAGAAACTTGATAACATGAATGTATTGGTGACCCACTAGTTTATGCTTGCAAAAACAAACTATACACACCATGTATAAAAATATACCAATCGTTTCAGGAAGCTGATGTAACCAAACGTTTCTACTCATCGAAACATGTGGCGTGCGTAAGGCGTGGTTGTCACTCTAGTATATGAATACAAAACCTCATGGGATACAAAAAAAGAAAAAAAAATCGCTGAAATGGGCTAACTTGACGTAAAAACACGAATTATATCTTTAATATAGATTTTGGGAATTTATTTTTATTGAAATACTACTAAATATACAACTGCATATTTACTACACAATAGCAAACAAAAGTTTGACCTTGCTTGGATTATTATGTTATGCTTCAATATTTGTTTGTATTGAATTATAAAGTTATGACGGATTTAAGTAACCAGCGGTTTTATACATGGGTCGCATTTGCAATTTCAAAACTTTTTATATGTGTCACGCGTGACAGGCATGTCATGATAGTTTGTAACAACCTTTAAATTAACAAAAAATCAAAGTGGTATTCCCGTAATCGGGAACAATGTAAAACAGATTCAAGTTTCAGCACGATATCTTCGGATTGTACAGACATATTTACTTTCAATTTCTAAAAAACTTAAAGATTTATAACATGAATAAAAAAAAACTAATTGGAATTAAAAATAGAGAGTGTCAACCAAGTGTTTAACAACCACTATTAAAACACATTTTGTATGCTGAATATTCATTCCAGCATGATCCGTAACCACAATTTGTATCTTATTCACCGAGTATGTGGTTTGTTTCTGCAAACATAAACGCATGGGTCCCTAAGGTAACAATCTGATCTCGTTATTCATGTCCATTACGTCCAGCCGGTTAGTCTGGTGGTTAAGCAAGTGCGCCGCCTTTTAATCGAAATGTTGCAGGTGCGAAACTCAGCGGATTAGTGGGTTCTACCAAATTGAAGAAACGTGTCTATCATATACAACACACTGAAATAGCTCCGACAAACTGACGGTGGGCGCTAGGTGATCTGACGATTGCTCGTGTGTTAACCACCTTGGTTTTCCATTCACGGAGAAAAACATGAATATCCTATTCTATCATATCCATTACACAATAAATGTTATTGTCAGATACGTGCACGTCAGGTCCATGTTATCCAACATTTCAGAAAGTTCTAACCGGACGCACATAGTTTTGTTTCTGCAAGCATAAACGCATGGGTCCCATATTTATCAAACCAAACTTCTTTTCCATGTGTATTTAAAAAAATAATAATGGTGTTAGATTTACGAACATTTCACCAAAAATGTTTTAAATCAAAGCCTCTTGTTAAGGGCTGTATTGAAATGAAGCTAAATTCCAAAACAATCACATTTAGTTTTTTATGGCTTCGGGTAATTCCCCTGGGTTTAGCACATACATTTCCGATACGGCACTAACAGTTACCAAATCTGATCAAAATAGGAGCAGCTGATCTAGCGCAATTCTCAAAAGAAGCTATTTTTTAGGAAAAATACTGGTTTTTAGAGTCTCATGGGAACTCTCTAAAATTTTTCAACTAAAATTTGGTCAGGAACATGTGCTTTAATAAATGGCAAAGTTTAATTGCCATTCCATTAACCCTATTGGAAAAAGGTCCAGGGGACATGTCATGCCTGTCACAATCATGATTTAGGAACAAATCTTAATTTTTAGGTTATTTTCTTGGGTATTTTTTTTCAATTGGAAAGCAGTGGCTATAAAGGCACCAACATTTCAGCAAATCTAATCAAAATTGGAACCGCCGTTCAAGCGATATGCCCCAAAAAGGTAATTTTTTAGAAAAAAATACCGTTTTGGTTTCTAACGTCCGATGGGAATTCCCCTGGATTTACCACCCAAAGTGTGGGTTTCTGCATATCTAGATCATGTTGTACAACAAATTACAAAGTTTTATTGCGATTCCATTACCCGTTTTGGTATAGATGTCGGCGCGACATCCCATGCCTTTTCCACCCATGATCAGCAACGAATCTTCGTTTTTAGGGTATTTCTCTGGGTAATTTTTTTCTTTCTTCTAATTGGTAAATCAGTGGCTAACGCACTAACATTCCAGCAAATTGGAGCAAAATTAGAGCCGCCGTTCAAGCGATATGCCTCAAAAAGCTATTTTTAGAAATAATACCGTTTTGCATTTTAACGTCCCAGGGGGATTCCTTTGAATTTATAACCCGAAATTTGGGTTTGTGCATATCTTGACAATGTTGTTTAACAAATGACAAAGTTATAATACAATTTCATTATTTCTTTTTGTAGTTGTCGGGGCGACATGCCATGCCTGTCAAGCGTTTAAAGAAAAAGAAAAGAAAAAAGAAACGGACAAATCAATATGCCATCTCTAGAAGATTCAACCCCATTGGCGATTTAATTTTGTTTTACATGGAGCTTAAATAAGACCGGCTACTAGTTTTACTCGAAATGAATTTCTAGGGATTTCCCGGAAAATAGTTAAAGATGGGTATGGGGCATACGCGTATTTTACGTTCATATGGAGATTCTCTATCCATTGACTTGTTTCCAGCTGTTCCGTAAGCTTAATGATAGTGTATTTATTATTATAGAACATTTTATTTTTGGGGTATTTGCCGGGGTAAACTGGGTTATTTTAATTCAAAATGTTTTTTTATTTACGTTGCATATATAACTTTTTCATAAATATGATGTAAATCTTCCTTTCCGATGCGGAGATATCGGCGAAAATGCCAAAAACCTGAAAAGCGGGCAACGTTTTTCTAGAAAATTCAAATGTAAAAACAAACTATGGGAATAATAGTAAGGATTCCCTAGGGTTTCAACCTGGTTGGATTACCCGTTCATACCAATGGCCTGACGACCGGACATGCTGTCACCAGTGTGACGCAGTAAAAACGGAGATGCAGTATTTTTCTTTAAAAATGTTGTTATACTCGTCTATTTTGGATCTGTTTGAAACTCTAGACTCAAAATTATTGATTCTGAAATAATATTAGAAATCAAACTGATTCGGATAAGGACATCCCCATACAAAACCTTGTTGAATGTTGTGTAAAAAGACTAGGTTGCTTTATGTGTATATATTATTGTTTTTTAAGTGGTTTAAACTTAATTTTTTAACAACAAAATCTCGGCCGGGATCTCCAGTTAGGGTAGGATATATAGGATATTCATGTTTATCCCCGTGAATAGGAAAACCAAGGGGGTTAACACACCGGCAACCGCCAGATCACCTCTCACCCAACGTCGGGTTATTGGAGCTGTTGCAGTGTGTTATTTGTATGAGTTAGTGGAAAAAAGCTTATGTATCACAGCCATATTTTCAAATTCAGCACTAAGATTGACCTCTAATATAATAATTATTGCAAATTGTTATGTGATCGGTATAACACTCCCACGCTATTTAGGCCTACAACTTTTCAGAGCTCACACGCCAAGCTTCATCAATGATAACTCGAGATTGGCTAAAATGATAAACAAGTCATCTTTAGATTTGTGTAAGCAAGCTATCGAATGACGCTTGTGATATATGTCATTAACGTTACCTTTAAGAATCTCTGGTTAAGACCCTTTGTCAAACTAAATTATTTCCGTTTAGATCATAAAAATCCTATTTTTACTAGTTTACTTATTTACTTTTTACTTAATTTATGAACCAACACAGCAATGGGCAATAGGCTCGTGACCAGAAATGTTTTTTTTATAAAGAATTCTGTATATGAATCTCTTCGGCCGACCGATTCATAAGAATCGTTTTAGGTAGTAGTCTGAAAAATACAAACTATTTTTTTCAGCGTTGAGGCCGGTGTTTATCCGTCAGTTTTCGGCTATGGTTCATTGAGAATTCGTGACGTTTGACCCCTCTTCTGTTAACTGGTAGTTCCCATCTCAAGTTTCGAGTTGATGTATTTCTTCTGTCTTGTTTCTCGCATTAGGTTTGGGTTGTATCAGTTGTTTATCACAACAAAAAGATAACGTATGATTCGTGTTCAATTTAAATTAAAGTTGTACTTATTTTTCGGCTTATATTATAAATCCGTACCGTATGTCGCCCGTCGCTTAACTGCTTAAATCAGTTTGCCAGCACAATCAAGTTATGAAAAGATACTTCGTTTGTTTTTCTGTTTCGAGATTTTTAAACGGCCAGAATAAATTATGTTTATTAGCCTGATATTTATAGCATGTTGATACTATTTGTGTTATCAGTGCTATCCTAATATTCGATTCTAAAAGTCAAAATTTTCAATTATACACAATCAGTTTAATATTATCTATATGTAAAATGAAGTTTAGTGCAAGTAAGATATATTTGAGTTCTCCTGTCTAAGGCTTGGTTACATACTATAGGTTTGTGCCAATAACCTTGTTATTTATTTAGATATTACTGTACAGCTATAGTCATACTATATTTTTAGCCTTGGCAACAAGTAGAAATCAGGCATTGATATAAGATTAAAACACGGAAAATACCTCTACAGAAATTTATACTAATTAACCTGTAACACTTTTTTTAATTTCTCGTGATCCTGTGTATGCGAGATAAAACCTTCAATTGTGCATTTTTTATCATAACTTTCGTCGACAGAACTGTTTACTTTTTTCAAATTTCTACTGGTATTTGTAGATTTAAATGTGGCTCTTAAAAGAAAACAAATGCCAATGTCATGTGGTCCCCAACTGGTATTCATTGTTTTAATTAGATATTAATTTTGTGTTGCAATATCGATTACACAATCTTTTTAAATTTACAGTATTTTATAGACTGTGATTTAGCATATTATACAATAAAAATCTTTTGTGTTTTACCTTTTATCCAGATTTAAATTTTATGAAAATAGCAATCATGGGCCAAAATTGTTGAATAAATTTAAGAATTATAAACATATCGGTAATTGACAAAGGTCCTTAAGATGAAATCCTCGAACCTAACTACTTGAAGTACGGTACTTTAGTTTATGAGGTGACCTTCTATGCAAAAGGCTGTACACCACCAGCCTTGCTAAGCTAGCAGAAGTTAACATGGCACATTCGAGGTACTAGTATTTACATTTTCGTACTTTTCTGAATATAATATGTATGTTTAGCTTAAAAGTTGACTGAATCTAGAAATTGCATAATATACATTTGAAAAGTGTATATATGTTTATAAAGAAAAACATCATTGCTTGTTGCTTTTCTTTTAAATTTGCCAATCAAAGCGTATGCTATATTGTGTGTGCTTTAGTCCAATTTCCTGTCTTTGTTTTTGCAAGGAAATCATATGGATGCATTATTATGTATGGTGTACATGTATGCATTGACTGCCACTACCATTTAAAAGAACATAGAAGTTAAATTTCAATAATGCTTTTGCTTTTTAGTCCAAATCTCCTTAAAATTGGTGGTTTATTTTAGAACAGCCAGTCTGGCCCACTATTCAACAAAGTTAAATATACACAATGAGCCGATTTAATTGCATTAATATTTCCTATGCTAGAATGTAAACACTGCTGTGCAAACTGTATATGATATACCGGTCCATGATGTGATATGTTATATATATATATTACTTATACTATACCACATTTATATGATTACTTTATGGCAATTACATTGAATCTGGCTACTCCTATTTGAAAAACAAATATAGTGGGAATTAACATAGAAGGTTTTATGTTTAAGTGGTTACTCAAATGGTTCATCTGCTGTGCTTGCGGATCGCCGCAGGGAACGCATGCGTCGTGTTGAGCTTGCTAACCAACAGGATAGAGAAGAAATTCCTTCATTTCCATCTGAACCAAGAAGAATAACTGTAAGTGTAGCTAAAAATATTTTTGTTACACACTTTGACCTGTAATAAGGCAGTGTCGATTGTTAATTTATCGATTCTAAAAAGGCAATATTTAGGTTGGGTTATTTTAAGTTTAGTTTTATTGGTTTTATGGAAGGATCTTGTACAGCTTGCGTGTATTTAACTTTTTTGTTAAACTGGTAATTATTAACCTGTGGCTTCCAGTCCTTTATGAATTTATTCTTGAAGAATACTTATCAGTGAATACAGATTTGGAGAATTATTGGAGAAAGTTAATGAAATTACTTCTAGTTTAATGTGAAGTATAATAAATTTTCTAGTTTTCCTGCCAGTCTGTATTTTGACTTTTGGACAAGTACTACTAATGAAATATTTAAAGAATAGGATAGTCTGGTATAATTACTGGTATCTTTAAACTGGTAATATATATGACATACTTATGTCCAAGTTCACGATGTACAAGTTTATTCACTCAGATAAAGTAAGTATGTTTAGTCAGTTTTTGGTATTGTAATATGAATGTAACAGCACTACGCATCATATATCATTTATCTGGTACTTATTTTACCAATTAAATGAAAGAAATAGCCTCGAGGGATATGTGCTTACTTTACCACCGTATGTATATAGGAGTGACATCTTGTATTGCTAGATTTAACACTGTTAATATGGCTATTAAGGTCAACCAAGACCATTTTATTCCTGTAGTTAAACTACCGGTACATTATGATTACATATCTTTTATTGCTGTATTACTGGTTGTAAATTACTACATGAACAACAATGAATATCACATATTTCGAGCAAAAATGTTAAAAGAGCACTGCTTTCTTGAAATAACATAACTTACATCTACATCTGTGTGGTTGGTTAAGTTGTACTTATCTGCTGCACTTGTTGTTAAGCAACATATCATTGTATGTATAGGTTAATGTTTTTACTGTCCCTCCACAAGTTCTCTTCAAATAATTAAATGTCGAGTAACTTGCAGCAGAACTAAAAAAAAGTATGTACTTTTATTAATATATAAGACTTATTTGCACAATTTCTAACCTAAAAAAAATCTGCATAGTTTACCTCATATGTGATGGTATAATTTGTTTCATATTTATTTTAAAAACATTTAAGCATATAATGTACAGTTCTAAATGTTTATTTTTTTATTCCTTAATTTAGTTTAGAGATAGATACTTGAAATTTATTTATGGACAAATTATATGATTGCATGTTTTGTTATTTATTCAATGGGAGTGATGGTAAATTAATTCTCTGCACTTTTGTAACCAAATATATAGATATAGCCCTAATACAATTTGTTAGTATGTCAATTAAAAACAATGATTTTTAACATTGTAAGTAAAATTATCCTGTGAGGTATTTTACTTTGTTTGTCAACCCAGTCTGACCTGTGTGCATAATGATGATGGCTGTCATGTATGATGGTGTAATTTCCGAAATAATTTAAGATTAAAATTCATATCCAACCAACATGATGGTGATTTTGTGACTTTTAACACCACTGGAAGGTTATACTGTATATACTTTTATTATTTATGTGTTTTATGTTGTGTTCTTTATTTATTATTAAAATAAACAGAAACTTTCTATGAAAGTAAATTCATATTGTTCTAATATAAGGTTGTACATAAATGTAATTGCTGGGATATATTGATATCCTAAGACAGAGGTTGGATTGTGTATATGACATAGGTATATGCATATACATACATTAATGACTGTAATTGTGTGGCATTTCGTCATTTCTGCGTCATAAACATCAGATGTGTTCTATTCTTCTACTGTGTCATAATTCTTTCATATGTTAAAGTATAATATTAAATAATATATATATTATTATGTACCTACTTTGTTATGTTGATTAGTTTTATATCTATATCGTTATTGCTTTTTCCGCTTTATGTGTAACGTCTAGATCATAAATTAATTATATCACATTGCAATTATGAAACTGTGTAGCAACGCGTCATGCAGACCTGTTTACGTGCAACACAACAATTCACTTCTTTTATCAGTCAGCGTCTAAACATTGAGCAATTACCGTCTTCATTTTGTTATTAAATCTGAGTTAGTTTGTTTGCGTTATTGAACTATCGTGGTTACGGTGGCTCCTATTTTAGTTTAACCAACTTGATCTTGCGATTTCCTGCCTCCTAGGAAGGAAAGTAGTTGCCGCCACTAAGGCATTATGACGCCATAATCAATCGCTTCAGACTTGACCCCCGTCGACGATTGTTTGTCTTCTACCGACGTCAACATTCTTCAAACATCAGCTTTGAAAGTGTTGCCTTTCAACCGTAGTTGACTGATATATCGCAAACGCATTCACTCTTTCTTATCTCTATAAAAAGCAACATACATACCATTCAATAATTTTTAACTAAAAACGCTAAATTGACTTGGAGCAAGAGCAAGTTTATTTAGCAAAACCCAGCCATTATTTTAATTTTCCAAAATAAATCGATGGTTTTCGTTATCCTGCACCATGAAATGGATTGTGTGACAAAATGCGCGTGGCTTATTGCGTAATTTGTATTCAATCACCTTTTCAATATTGTGAACTTTTTATATGTATCTTATCGTCGACAATATGCGGTGAAATGTTATCTAACTTTCCATGTAAACTCGTCTTCCGCATTGCGACTTTATAACATAATTTCAATTGACCAATTTATAATTACAGTTTAACCGGATTACTTTACAGCCCATGTGATTTAAACTTTACTGACGCTCGTATTTAAATTTATATAAACGTCATTACGTTTTTCTGGAAAGATAAAAAACGTGGTTTATCCTTCGAACAATATAATCGTTTTACCATATTAAATTTGATTAAACTAAAGACAAAAGTTAGATTGTAATAAATGATTTCCGCAGAGCGCACACATGGCGCTTGGTTGTCGTATTATATCTTTATTTGATTGAAAATTAAAATTAAATTTATTTGTAATTTACTCGATTTAAATAAGACTGTTTGCTCTAAAAGATGAATTGACGCATCGTTTATTCGTATGCATATTCTTTTCCTCTGTCCCTGCAGCATTGTCTAGTTCCCATAGCAACGCGGATGAGTAGTATTTCCGCGATTTCGTTTATTGGCTGTGCTTAGCCGCTTACCTTCCTCTCCGTTTTCCGGTTCTATACCAGCTGCTAAATCCCACGACCGCATACACGGCAAGCCAGTCTTAGATCGGCTCAATGAAGTTTAAACAAACTGTTTGTTCGTCGCAAATTACTGTACCAAGAATATGTACATTGACGGTTGGTCGCTTCCAACTGCTCGGATCTGGAATACTTTTCCCCAACCAATGACCAGTAGACCAAATGAAACAATATATTAGCTTCCTATTTTCGTCTGTGAAATGCGTGTGACGAATTGTGGGTTTTGACGTCATACGGCATCAACGATTTGGGAGAATCACACAGGACACCGCTGTGTCAAATTTACACTTTTCCAATCTCATTCCAGTTTTCTTGATAAGACTATTGGAACATACATGGGAATATGCAATAATTAACCACTACAAGCTTTACGGAGCGGTGTCAGCATGCTTTTTTTTTAAATATTTTTTAAATATCACGTTTTTAAATATCGATTCGATTCCCCCTAAGAGTCCCCCCTTCATGAGACAGTGGCCATGGAGTGCACCTGGCCTAGCAATTGTAGTTCAAATTCCCTCTAAAAGTTAAATACCAGAAATCTCTTCATCTTCCGGTGAATTGTGGTGGATTTTCATGACCAGAAGGAGAAAAATTTACCTCACCCCTAGATTTTAAAAACAAGAGACGTATGTTGTTTTAAGTCGATTGTATGCACATGCGTGTTCTTCAGGGCTTAGGCTTACTTGCAGTGAATATAGCACGTTATGGGATGCGGGATATAACACACGTCTGGCTTCCTGCAAAACAATCAAGCTTCATTTGTTAAGAAACAAATTTTAATGCCAACAGCTTTAATTTACTGTAAGAGGGTATGTGCATTGCCTTTTTTCAGAACCAGCCATATGAGTTCGGTCCTTTGTTATGCAATGATTGAGTGGTTTATAATTCAGCCAGAGTCCAGAGACGCATACTCAGTTTTTTACGTTCCAGAATTCTCAAGATAAACGTAATTTTATAAATCGGTGAGTCATGTCAAAAAATCCTTAAATGCTCGATTTCAGTCGTCGGATATTCTTTAGGCTGAGAGAACTTTCAATAGCGAAACGTTCGTAGAAGTAGCCTGTCAAGAGTCGAAGAGATACGCCATTATGTATTTACTGCGGTCTTTCGCAAGAGGTTCCGCTTGAGTTATGTTGAGAAGGCAGTACCAGAAGACTGGGACTAAAATCCCGAATTCAATACATTTAGCTGTTTGGTCTATGTTTGTAGGCGAGTGGTTTTCACGCGAGGCAGCTTTAACAGCTTAAAAGATCTTGGCAAGTTTGTTTGACGTGGTGTGTAAACTTATGTTTAGTCTGTTGTGGTGTAATTGCAAGTGAGGTGTAATATCAGCTTCATAGAAAAAGGATTATTATCAACAATATGTCATGTTGGCGGCACGTAACACCCGGTAGGGTATTCCCTAGCGATAGAAACCCAAGTTTCGTTGTGAAACGTAACAATCTGGCTTTGTTGTAAACAATGGCTAATATTGCGCAAGACATCGAACGTATGTTCTTATGACACCCGGCTACATTGGATACGGACACAAAAATAAAAATACCGGTAACTAATGTTATATCAGAGATACCGAACATAATTTGTGTTCAATCCTGACAGTGATAATTTCGTGTGCGTATACGTAATATATCGAATTGCGGATTCATACATTAGATCAACGCGCGGAATTTGGCAACGATCTCTGCGTAACGTAACCTGATTCTTAAATTAGACTGCCGTATGTATGAGAGCCATAATCTTTCGTTTTTTTGCATTCAAGCAAGTTGGTGAGCAGTGTTTTTCTTCGTAAATAATTAACATTCCACTGATAAAACATGCCATTAAAAGGTATTTTTGCCATTTAATATATTTGTCCATAGTATTTCTTGGAAATTACTTTTCTTCGACAGCTGCTTCATGGATTAGGCCATTGATGCGTGTTCTCGATGTGTTTGTGACGTAACAGCTACGCTTGTTCGAGGGTTCGTGTCTCTTTATCTTGGCATTGACGTCAGCGATCGCCTTGATGAATTTGCGTCGCAGGGAAGCTTTTCTTTTATAGAAAAAGCATTGAAATTCCCCACTGTTTAATCGTTACATCGTTTCCCCCACGATTTTGTTGACTCAATCCAGCGGCCAAAATGATTCTCCCTGGCAAGTGTTTACGTGACAAGGAAAGTATTTACCGAACAGCAAGGAATTTATCTTAAAAAAAACGAGAATCCCGGTGATGGTTTATTGTCGCCGATTTCATAGCGTTCCGTTATAACGTCCCATTACTGTCATTGCTGTGGACAAATATGTCTTGCGTTCATCGACTTCAGCTGTTTAATTACTACCTACAGTTAGATGTTTATTTTAGTTGTGCAGTTAATGTTCCAAAACGAGCTACTGCTTGTAGAACGTTAGGCTACAACAAGCACGGCAGACCAAATCGTGCGATTTCAAAGCGGATGGAACTATATTTATATCACATTCAACTATGTACGAGCGATTTGCCATTTTGATCGGCATATTTATTTTGAATAATAATAGTATATAAGCCTCATTATCTGTTTAATTACTTCAGCTTTATAACACATATAGATCTGACGTCTGTACTTCGAGATTGTTTTTTAATTAAGGCTTGCATCACGTTGGTATAGTTTATTTAATTTTCTATTTCGCATTAGCTGTCTCCAATTTATTCTATATAAACCCGTGTATTCCAATCACCATCGTGGTGATGCGTACAGTAGCCGTATGTCCACCAATAGCCCTAATTGCCATGTCGATTGGTTATTAGCACTTCTTGTCCATTTATTTCGTTTCTCTGTAGTTTGTTTACAGTTTTAGCTTCTTTATTTCGCTGTGGGTCAGGTCTTTGCGGGAATCCCGTGAAACAATTATAGACCGGGACTAAATAGTCTCCGCATACTAAACGCCGAACCATCCAAATATTGCGACGTTTACACGCCATCTTATCATTTCTCTTTATATATCCATTATATTCACTATATTTGTTGAAACTCGAGCGTGTTATCATATGTTTGTCACGGACGCGTCTTTATCTACCGCGTGTTTAATGTGGTTTGTACGGTTTATTGGTTTCCTTTAAATATTTTTTATAAGTATAAAAGCCAATCTTACCCAAACTTACTACGCAAATTATCGGACATCCGCCTATCGGTATTCCTTGTTGTATAAGACATGTATATAAATATTCGAGAGTCCAGGCGGCGTGTGCCAATTCTAAGCCAGCCGTTATAATTAATTTAGATTATTAAACATTGTATCGGCCCTTTGAGGGATGAATCATGATCGTGGCATTATTAACTCACGTACATGGATCATGCCTTACCGGCGCTGTCTGCCAGAACACGCGAAGCTCAGCCGCATTTCTTGCGCAATACATCAACTCGTTTATGAAAGATTCATACTGTTACGTGCGTCTGGGCGCAATATTTGTTTTTTTAAAGTCGGGTTTGGTTCACTTTGAAAGACGCATTATTGTTCATAAACAAGAATCTTGTGTCTTCATAGTGAGCGCTTGTTACACTGATGCCTAGGGGCAACACACCTCATTTCCATTTTAAGACTACTAGTCTTACATACAAATTGAAAACTGTAATAACACCAAAAAAAGAAATCCAAACATATTTTCCCTGCTACTGGTTGCTGGGCAAACTCCATTCCCTATTACACATATTGAGGTATTTGTCCACTGTTTAGTTTCGTGGTTCACTTTGGTTAAATAATTAAATTTAACTTGCTGCTTTGCATATGTGTACATGCTAATATTTTTCTGATATCATTACTTCTTCTTAAGCCTTTATGTATTATGCTCAAGTACAATACTAGTAGTATTATACAACTTATTGTTATGTGTTAATCCTTGTTAAAAGAAAGAGGTCGGTTGGGAATGTTCTCCTACTTTACACAAGGGTATGGTAGTCTTTTCTCCCAGATTGTGGTATTTATGTTGTCAACATGACTGTTTGTCCATGAAGTTGTATTACGTAGAGAATGAACTGTTCACTAGTCTTGTGTTTATCTAAAGAACAATTGCCCATAATATTTCTTAGCTTTAAAAGAAGTAATTGAATTATCCATTTACTGGAACTATTTCTGCTTTTTTGTATTTTTAATACTCCTATATATAACTCTTGGAAGTTAAGCGTCTTAGTGTAGGGATTAGAAGATGTACAATTCAAGCAAAAGATTCTATTCAAGCAAAGACTTAGTGACATTGTACTTAGCATAAACTTTGATATTTAAATTATCTTGTTTTCACTTGCTATCAATACAATGTTGGTTATGTACTTCCTTTGCTTAAATTGGCTAAACTAAATGGATATTTCAATCCTTTAAAATCTATTTGCTTTACAGTAGTTTTTAATATTGTAAAATCAAAAGTAGACAACCTAGAAATATGTTAGGCCTGTATGAAAGTATGCAACCTTAGAATGTGGCCTTCATATTATAAACAGGTAGATATATGACTTCATTGCTAGTTAGTAATTTAATATACTGTATATATTTATACTTGTTTTAAACCTGTTTTTAGCAAGTTTACGTTAGATATTTTTTCAATGTTTTATTTTTTTAGTTTTGAGCAAGAGTTAGCCTATTGATGACCAGAAGCATTATATATAGGGGAAATTGCATGATTATACACAGACACGGGCATTTCTATTCTAAGTATCTTAGACACATTGAAGATAGTTGAAGTAATTTACGAAAATAGTGTGTATATTATTGCAGTTTACAACTACTGTGTATGTAAGTAAGTCTGAAATATTTTGTATTACAGTTGTAAATTTCATAGCTGACCTAACTGTTCTATATTTCGTTTTCTCCATCAGGCCGAACGACAAGATTCTCTGACCAACCGCATAGAACATGTCCTTGGCGACATCAACGAGGTACAAAGGCACCTGGGCAATGAACCTAATATTTGGCTTGGGACATCCCGGACCGGACAGAATGCTTCAAGGACCCAGACTTTGCGCAACGAAGGTGAATTTTTTGTACCAATTATCAACCATAATGGAAATATTGTTTGTTGTCAAATTGGGTGTAAAATTTAATTTGCCAAAGGTAAGACTACTTATTAATCACACATGCTGCTACACATCGTTTACTGAACAGTTTATAAGTAAATATATATATATTATTTAGCAGGGCCAAAAATCCGCGCGAGTAATGAGAGTTAATACTCGCCTGATCACTCGTGTCACGCACGCCAAGTACTTTTACTCTTGCATATAAAAAACTAATTAATGTTTACCGCGACTGTTTTCTATTCAACTGGAGTATAACCTTTTTATTATACACATGGCGTGTCCGAATACTGGAGACTATACTTTTTATTATACACTATACAAACCACAGTTGCAAGCCATGTTTACTCCCGTTACACTCGTGAACTTTCAAACGCCCGTGAATTCTAATCGCCAGAAGTTTGATGGATTTTTGACCCTGATTTACTGTGTGGTAAAAATGTACAAAGATCGAATTTTTTATCTAACAGGAAATTCAAAGGCTGCTCATCAATCGTCGCGTTCCAAACCTCAACAAAATTCATCTCTGTTTTCTCCAACTCATGAATCAAAGCCTCACATTTCACCAAAAAAATGGTGAGTACTATCCGAGATGTGTGTTTTCGTTGTTTTGTGAAGAGCGTTTTGTTAATGTATTGATTTTATTTCAGCGACGAGTCAACTCAGCAAAACAGTTTCTATTCTAAATATCAATCCTCTAATTTGACTCGACACAACAACACTGCAGATCACATTAACTCGCCCCAGATGCAAGGTGAGGATTTGAATTTTTGCAGGATTCTGATTTATCCAAACTACAAATAAACTATTAAAACAGCTAAACTATTTCATTGATTTTTAAACTATTTTTATGCTCGCAGATCCCAACAATTATTCCCAAAGAAATGGGATTACTGATCAGGTTTGTTCTTAGTTATGTTGTTGTGTGCCAAATAATGTTTGGGATCTGTACTCTTTGTTCTTCATTCCTGCATATAAAATCAACTGCACTATGTTCCATATATAATACCCAGAGCATGTGTACAATCCATTTCTAATCAATAAGATTATACTTGTTAAAGCTTAAAGCATATAATCTGACATGTTTCGTCAATTGAATATATAACGTATCATGTAATGGTACTTGATACACACATCATGCATCCTTATTTCACAGTTTGCTGTACATTATGGCAAATAGAGTTAAAGCACTGCTGTTTGTATAGTAATTGGAAATTAATGCTTTGCAGGCTCATAACAGAGAACGACTGCAAAGTGTGGATATTCCTGTAGCAGTAGAAAATATATTTAAGGTTGGTCTTTATAGTTTTGCTCACTTTTTTGTTTGTTACCCTGTTATTGTAATGAAGACTGTTTAACATAAAGTAAATTAAAAGCAATATAAATTTAAAGTACTGGCATGTTAAAATTTTTGTTATTTTATTTAATATAAGGCTTAAAAAAATCATCCTGATTAATGGATGCATAGGAGTTAATAGAAATGCTCTCAATTATGATGAGTAAATTGTTTACTTTTACAAATGTCATTTAACTAATATAACGATTAGAATTTTGAATAAAAGAAATATAGTTTTAATATTACTGCTTTTGTATGAATTAATAGTCATGTGTTTTAACAGATTGATTAAAATTATTTTGACTAAATTGAAATAGTGCTTCAATTAGTGGTTCCTTTTTAATTGTGCACGAATCTCATGAGATTTAGTTAAGATATGGGACTATTCATCCAACTTAATGATCATTTATTAATGAGCATCAAAACACCATCAAATCACTGTCAATTTTATTTCAAAATAGATTAATGTTAAACGATATAAAATTTCAGGAAATGCTACAAATGAATGAGCCACTGAGTGAAATCCAAACCCCAAACATCGGCCAAGAGTTTAATTTTGCCAAATCTGAGGTAAATAATTAATTGTCTTAAATAGTCATTCACAATTTTGTTCCATTAATAATGACTTGTTTTAATGATTGTTTAGACCAAAAGCAAAGACGGGACCAAAGAAAGCACTCCAGGTATGTTTCCTTATTAATTGCTTTACCGTTAACAAGTATTAATTTTATAACTTTACCCAGCAGTTCGAATTGAGCAAGGAGATAATGCGGCTGCTATGAGGTATTGGTCCTTACAATAGTTTAGCTCTCAGTTTTTGTGGTATTGCTTAATAAATAAATCGAAATTAAACAGCAAATATGCTAAATCTAAGTCTTGTAATCAGAGTTGGTTAGGCTTTGGTATTATGTATGCAAGCCTATATACCAGCCTTCTCATTTACTTTAATTACCCATTAACCTGAACTGAAATAAACTTTTTTTCTCTAACACTAGATTTACATTACATAAAATTTTAATTACCTATTTCTAAAGGCGTCCAGTGTTATCATATATTTTAATATAAGCCCCATTATATTGCGCCATCTAGTAGCAGTGATGAGAACAGCAGCGACGAGTCGGATGAATCGGATGAAAGTGATGCAGAGCAGGAGATGAGCAAATGGGATCTTAGTGTTTATCTCCAGGAGGACACTGCTCCAAATGAGTCCGTCCCCGAACAAAAATTGGACTCTCAAAAGCAGAAGGCTTTAGATAGGTATATTGGGTTATTTTCCAAATGAAATAATAGCTTTTGTGCTGACCGTAGGAAATTGTATCAATGGCATTGTATATTCAAGAAAGAATATTAAGCTATCCACCAAGCAATTTTATTTTTCAGTTCTCATCAAACTCCTGTGAGAAAATTGTCCATTAGAGGGCGACCAAGCGAACGGAAGAGTTCGGTTGATTCTAAAGCTCGTAGTTCTTCATCTAGGAGTTCCTCAGTGAAAGGTTCGTATTTCAAACCAATTTTGGTTTGTAAACTATAATGTCCAGAAACCAGTATGTAAACATTTATCTGGTATAGGCAAAACTGATGAAAAAGTTTGTGAGCGATCAAAATCTGCAAGAAGTCGATCGGGCACCTCACAGCGCTCTTCCCCTGTAAGGTCACAATCGCAGCAACGCCCGGGTAAAACTTCATCAAAAGCGGCACAAGATATTAAACGAACAAGTGCAAAAGCTAGTCCAGTTATTGAACGGAAGAGTCCCACACCAAAACCCCTAAAGCATAATGATCAATCAGCAAACAGAAACAGCAATAATTCTATGCCTCCCCTGGTCAGCAATGAGAGTAGTACTCCAAGCAACCAGCGGCATCGTACAGGGCAAAAGTATTCGTCAATACGCGGCCGAGTTCCTGAGAAAAAGCAAAGAGGCCATTCTTCCTCGTCTGACTCGTCAATGGATTCCAGCTCGTCAGAATCTGAGGCAGAGAAATCTCCAGAACGCTGGAGCAGTTTCCGTGAACGTTCAAATTCAAGTTCTTCCAACAAACCTTGCATCCCTAGTAAAAAGACTCCAAGTATCAAGGCTTCAACTGATCGACGTTCTGCCCCTACTGCCTTTAAAACTGACATGGACCGTCGGAAACCTTCCAAGCCCGATCAATCCTTTTCCAAACCAATCCCAGCACAAGTAATCCACGAAACCAGAGACGCCAACGGTCAAACGAGTCCACACCAGTACCAGGACTGCAGAGAGAAGGTTCAGTTGTGAAGCAGCCACAACCTCGATCCAAGACGAAAAAATCTTCCAAACAACATCATGTTTCTTTGCCCTTAACCAATGAACCAAACCCTTCAGGGTTTCCATCTTTATGGGTGAGCATCCTTCCCATAAGAGCTAATGCTGTGGAAGCATTAGACCCTCAACCTGAATATCAGTTAATGGACACGCCCCAACTTGAGCCACGCCCCCGAATTCCCTCCAATCGCACAACGGCTGTTTTTACTGGCAGTGAAACTGAGAAACCGATTCGAAGAGCGGAAAATGTACAAGTAAGTATTCTTAAAATAACAATATTTAATATTCTTTAAACTCAATGTTTAGTATAAAGTACATACTCGATGCTTGTTAGTACTACTACATTTGTAAACAATATTGGCATTATCATGTTGTTTTAACAGGTGGCGGTGGCTGCAAGCTCCAGTGACTGGTCGCCCCACACTGCACTCAACAAGCGCAAGCACAACCAACCTTTCGACCCTGCCAGTGTTGCTGACCAAAAGTCAAAAAGACGAAAACGAGAAACACCATCTCCCACAAATAGCCAGGTAGTTGTCAATGAATTAAGTTTTAATGAGGATGGATTAAAATGTGGCGTGAAAAACGCAGGGCCCGCAACCTGCACACAACATCGCCACTAGCGAGTCTGCCCAACAATCACGCAAAGAAAACTTTCAATGGAAGGACAGAAGGAAAGGGTGTGTACTGTGTATATTATATCTTGCTACATTTTATATATTCTACCAAATATTATCAAATTCAATTATGAACAATATGCATTGTGTTCTAGCTCTCCCAGTAATCAGAATTGGAACCAAGATTCTAGTTTTACTCACCACCAGTCCTCTAGTTATCAAGATCCACACCCTGCAACACTTCGTCCTGCTATGCCAGCCACTAACAAGGTACATTATGCTTATGTCAGCCAAGCATTCAAAAACGCTAAAATAGTTCACTTTTCTCCCAAACAACAATTAAATTAAATTTGATTTTCTCCTTTATTAAATGATTGCAGTATGTAAATACATGAGAACATAAGAATATGTGTTTCCACAGGAAACTTGCCAAAGCACTTCTCAGTCTGCCTCAGCTGGTGTGGCATCCATTGTTTCTGAACCCGATTCTAGCTGGCCTCACCAGGAAAAGTGAGTAATAAAAGTGTGAAATGTAAAATGTACTGCTTTTCAATTGTCTTTAGTCAGTGGTTAATTCTATATTAAACATGATTATAACTGTTAAAGGATGTTTGTTTTCGTAATTTACCTGTTTTCTTACTTAAGTTCAATTATAACCCATTTATTCAGGTTATTAACCTCCGACCAGTATATGCGAGAAGGCAAACGCTTGAAACATGAAGGTGACGCTTTCACTGATTCCCGTACCGGCCGCACCAGGACTGGTGAATCGCTAAGTCGGGCTCTCGTTTATTACGAAGCAGCGTTGTGCTTCATTATGAACGGTTACACCCTTGAACTCGAAAATGGAAACGGTATGTTGATGATTAATTTCTATACACGGTTAGAAAACCATGGTTGAACTAATGAAATTTAAATGAAAGGCCCAATTATTTTGTTTTGCATGTAAAATAAAATAAAAAACATCCTTAGACTAAAATACGACTTTCACGCTGCTATTTGGTGACACAAGGTATGACACTTCAATGATGAAAATAATCTAAACAACAACAAACATCTGCAGACCGCAATGATAGTGGTTCATCTCACTCCCCCACTAGCATGTACGATCAAACCATTGGCCTGATGGATTATATAAGGAAAATGAGGCCCCATGATGAGAATGAGGGACTGGCATTCAGACGACTCAATCTATCATGGTAGGACTCCTAATATCGCAAATAAGCTTATGCTCTGTTGTGTCAAGGGTGACTCTAAATACCCAGTGTAGGCAGTATGTAGGCAGTGTGGACAATGTGTGCAGTGTGTAGGCTGTGTGGGCACACTTGAAACCCTTTCAGGCTGTGTGGGCACACTTGAAAGTCCTTTCCACTAACAATACAAAAACACACTCTAATTGCTTTAAAAATTTAAATGTGGCAACTAAGTATTCTGATAACTGGTAAAGTCTGTGATGGAATGGTATACCAACACTTGTGGTAATTTCTATGGTCACCTCTACCTTTGAGGATAGTATATGCATGCTATACAGTCAACAACTTTTCTCTTTTCGCAGCATCCGCTCACAAGCTCTCCTTTACTTACGTATGTACCGGCTCAAAAAAGATATTGCAAACAAGTATTACGAGATTTTAAATGAGCAGTTTAAGGTAAGTGCAATTTTCCATCTAAATCATCTGACCTTTCTTAATATAAAGTTTATCTAAATACTCATGTACTGTACATTTAAAAATCTACCTCGATGGGGAATGTAACACTGTCATGTTTCCTTTATTAAACAATAAAACAAGTTCAGTTAAATATAAGTGTGCTTGGGATGTACTAAAATCTTAAACACTGCATTATATACTACAAAACAAACTTAAATTTTACTAGCTTTTTAAACTTAAAAAAAATCGCAAACAAATCCCTAAATGATTAAAACATGGTTTATAGTAACGGAAACATTATGTTGGTAATTATTAACTGAAATTAAAATATATATATATTCAAATCTTAAATGTTTGTGTGACAAGTTTCAGCCAAATCAAGCCTTTACAACAATTGACCTTGCTTGTTAAAATACAAAATAACCGCACCATAAATATTTTATTAGGTTGGTTTCACACCCATGTTGGTCTGAGATTTTTTAAATAAAACACATCGTCTCTTATGCGATGATTTACACCAGACCGATTTTGATGCAAAATTCGTTTGTACACCGATGAAACCTGTTATTCAGAAATAGTACATGCACAATTTTTCTGGCGTGTGGTTTGTCGTGTTTGTTTATTAAAGTGCAAAGTGGATTTTCACTTAATTAGGCCGTGACAGACTCGTTTAATTTATAATCTGTATTTAATCTTATTCTTTTGTGGTTAAATAGCCTCCATTAAACAAATCCATGCATAAAATATAGCCATAAAACATTGACCAACATCACAGATAAGCCCCCTGTGTGGCCGAGACTACAGTCATGGTACCAGTAGTTTTAAACTTCACATGCTTTACTGCTCCTGATAGGTACTAGTTAACAACACATTTAGCCTGTAGAAATATTATAGATCCAAACTTCAACTGCTTATTCAGGAATTTAAAATTAGGACAAAAATATATAGGCCTAATATCTCATAATTCTTTATCTTTTTGAATGAGAGTAAATGTTGTGTTTAAA
>CH002575.1:2477-13524 GCA_000149265.1 Ciona savignyi | reverse complement strand
TCAGGACTTAAGAATGCATGCTGTGATTGATCTTAGTGGATCCTTGATTCTTTAGACTGGAATAATTAAGGTCAGTTTCATAACACAATGAAATCCTGATGTTACGTATTGTTTATTTTAATCTACATTTGTACTAAAGGTTGTAAAAGTTAACTTGAGCGGCCTTCCAATGGCATCACTGAGCTTATCACATGGATTGCGCAACACTGCTTCGGTGTCAGCCACCCCTCAACCCATCAGCACCCCTGCTCACCCAAGCCGACCCACTAGCGCCATGGCAACAATGGAAGAGGTTGAGACTTAGTTACAAAATATTAGATTTTCCCACAGTGTTTAAAATATGTTTGGTTGACTTTTGTTTGGCGTCATTGTAGTCAATTGGTGTGGTATCCACTTTATACACAAGGAATTTACGTACATGTTTGTATACACCAATTTAGCATTTGTACTTTCAATGAAATAACATTGAAACTTTAGTTGAAGACCAACCAAAGTCACTTTTTTAATGTTTGTGCATCATGCAAATTATGTAATTAATGATTAGGCTTTTATTGTTAATTTTGATGTCTGAAAATCTGTTAATAGATTTATTAACTTAATCAATAATAATGACTTTACTATTTTCTATTAAATCAATTTCCGACCCACCAAGCCACTCCCCCCCCCCCCTCACCAGGTAGGTTTGCTTTCCCCTGTCCCCGAGCTTGAATATACTGGGAATGACATCAGCATTTTAACCGGCGATGAGTTTGCATTTTCCACTTCGGGAATATCTTCCAGATTGATAGGGCTCCCCCATGTGGTAGGATCTACGCTGATTCTTGAGGTCACCGGGGGCGCCAACTACCGCGCCGATGTTCCCCAACTCTGCACGTCTGAACTCGGTAATTTGTTCTTATTTGTGATTATACTATTTGTACTTATGATTATGAAAGAGACATTGTCCAAAAATCTAACAACTGCATAATGTTTATATGGTCGTTTTGGCTTTGGTGTATATCGAAAACAAGAGTCGTTTATTGTTTTTACTTCATTTTAAATCAACCCACCTTAAACAGTGAACACTGTTTACTGTGCCATATTTAAGCTTTGAAACCAGGACCACTGGATCATTTGCTAGGTTCATTGTGTATATGCTGTCTGTATCAGTCGGTTGAGTTAACAGTGTTCACAACCACTTCACAGTAAACACTTGCATGAGAGCCCTCCAATTTGTGCTTCCCAACGACACTTATCTCTCCTATGCCACCAAGTGGTATAGCTTCCGCCATGCACCCGGTGCACTGAACGGTCGTAATGTTGAGTGGACGTTGTTCGTGGAGTGTTTACAGGATTTTCTCGGATATGTTGGCATCAGCAGCTGGAGGCTCCGGCACTCTGCGATACAGGATTCAATGGAGGTGATGCTTTGAAGTTTAACATATCACTTGTAGAAACTGGTTACAACTGGAATATGTCTATGTGTGCAGATTTATATTCTTTTTACAATTATCACATTTTGGCAGTTATTATCTCACAACATTATAAATACATGGTACATGCTGATGCTTTGATATTAATGTTCTCACTTCCTCATCCAAAAACAGTGATCAATTAGACAAAATAGGCTTTTCCAATTCCTCAATGGAATTAAATTCACATTATTGTAGTTTTGCCTTTTGGTTTTAAAGGTAATGGTTTAAATGTAAACAGTTGTGTTCTTAGCATCATATAATATTATTCTATTTTTCCAGTTTGATGTAAGCTCTTCCCCTGTTATTGCTGCCAAGAAGTTAAGGCACAGCGACCAACTAGATGCCAAGGTTAGTTTGTGTGTTTTATAATTTTATTTGACTGCATGTTGCAAATTAAGTAACAATTTTGTAACAAGTTTGCTTGGAGATGCTTTATGGAAGAATTGCAATTTTAATCGCAGAATCAGGTTAATAAGATCATTTTAAAACTCAATATTCTGATATAATTTTTGTGCTTTACGCGAACTATCGATTTTGGTCTTGGCAATCTTTGTAAATATTGATGTTATATAAAAGTGAATAAAGTTGTGTTAATGCAAAGTGTAAGTGATTGTTTACATGTCACAAATGAATGGTTGTTATTACATCACCAATTAAACAATTGTTGTTAAACCTATGGATGATTACCAAAAAATGTAAGTAAAAATTTCCAATCAGGACTGGGAGTTCATGACATCAAGCAAGTACAACAAGTGTATGGAAAATACTGACGATGATGATTCTCAATGTATTGAAGATTCCATTGTTTACCAAGGAAACTCGCATGTAATTAATTTGGTTGTTTTTATATAAGTTTTTACTACTAAATTCAGTTTAAAAATTATTTTGTATTTTTCAGAGCTGGTCAAATTACAGAAGACATAGCCTTGATTCCTCATTGGCTGGAGACTCGATGCAAGCATCCAATCAGCCGCTGATGTCTGTGTTTTCCGTGCTGCACCTTGTCTATGAGGTAACAATGGTTACTTAGTATTAATATTGGCTGGACAAGTGTACAAAAAAAACGAATATCTTGGTTCCGTTCTCTATAATGTATCTAATATATGCACCTATGTTAAGTTTTCCATATTAAAAGCCTTACCGAAGATCCATGTGTATAGAATCCCATGTTTATCCTTCATGGGTTAAAACCATGATAGTTGGTTATTAGATGCTACGTATTGGTATGTGTCACTCTGTAATGGACTATTTTAGCTTTATGTTAGGACACAATTGCATGCTTATGGTACTGATATTCTGATTTACTGTTTTCAAGGTTGGGTTACTATTAGTTTACAGGTCATTATTCGGAAATATATTTTTTGGTACTCATCCCAAATTCAAAGTTTTGTAGAATAAATTGGAAAAATTTATTTCACATCTAAATAATAAACAGTTTGTAAATATACCAACGTGCTTTTGGGATGAACTTCAGTAGACCTATGTGACCTTTTACTACAGGAGCAGAAGCTAAACACCATTTTGTGGCCGAATGTGGAAAAAATGGCATCATTCCTGTATCGACTCGCAAGTGACTTGAACCTCCCAAAGTATTGTTATTCATATGCTCTTGACTGCCCGATCCTGATGAAAAAATTTCTATCAAGCAAAATGCACATTGCATTAGATTCTGAAGGTAATTAATGACAACAGATTATGTTTAACTTTTTTTGTTTAAATTGTTGTCTTTAGTTTACAACTTTTCTTGAGAATTTACTTTCCAGTTAACTGTCACTTTGACTAGGGAACCCAGGGATATTTGAACTTTTTGAAATGTTACCCAATTGAGAAAACCAACTTAACTTGTTACCCGTATTGCAAATAAGTAACATGAACAACAATTTATTTTCAATCTCCATAGTAAAGGGTGTAGCTTTTTTAGCATACAAATGTTTAAGTTGGATTCTTTGTAGCAAATAATGCATCTCAGATTGGCTTTCTTAAAGCGGGTTGCTAACTATCACAAAATCATATTAATGTAGTTGCGCTGACATAAGCACATGCTTATAGTATCAAAGAAAGAATGGAGTCACATGGAAGTTGTTTTTTTGGTCAACCTAATTTATAATCATTGACATCGATACTTTTTATAGATGCTAGAGTGATTACACAAATTAATTAATTATATCCTTGTTTTGGGGTTTTTGGACATGGATTTCTATTTAACATCTCAGTTTTTTTAATTTTCCCTCATTTCAGAACAGGAAATCCGATCCTTGTTGTCTAGTGGTGCAGACCAAGAGCCGCATATATATGCCAACTTGCACCAGCTAACAAGAGGCAAGCCACTGAATTGCCCATTTCCATATATTCCAAATGTCACTGTCAGAATTGAAAGAATTCTAAAGGTCAGAATTTCTAAGAATAACCTTTTTTTACAATTTCCAAATAACATTATAAAAATATGGTAAACTGGATGGTGTATGTTTATTATAATATATCTGATTAAATTATTTAATCTTTTTATTATGTTTAGTGACTTGAGTGAATAGGACAAATTGCTGTTGCAATAACAGAATATGTTTTTCTTCCTCAATGCATTTTCCTGTACATTATAATGATCACGTTATACAATAAACCACAACTCTGTACTTGGCCGAGTTTTTTTTTTTGGTTACTCAGTCATGTATTGTGAAACTTATCACCCATATCTAATTGTGTTATATGGTGAATTGAAAGAACTTTATCAGGAAATGCAGTTTTAATGTGGTAACAGTTTAATAAACTTGTTTGTTTGTTTCGAAAAGTTAAGTTTTAATGTTGTCAATTTCTCACCAGATCTACAATTGCTTGTTTACTGAAGGTAATTCAGCTGCAACTGCGGTGTTCACTCCTATGCTTAAAACTACTTTCAAGTAAGATGACTGAAAATTGCATTAGGCAAACCTGTAACCACTTACTACCTCCTTAGTGTTTCACAAAGTGGAGATGGCAGTAGCAATGGGGAAAGCATTTTGAAGGTTGCTGATAAAACGAAAGAAGAAAGAGTTCTCTCCTATATGCTTTCAGTTGGGATAGACAGCGAAGAATTGATGACATGGCCATCAGGTGTCGCTCTTCCAATACAATTAATATTAAAGAAATCGTCAGAAAATCCTGATCTTTCTCTGCCCTCTGCTGCCCTTAAACTTCTAGGTAAGAATAAATAAGAACTAAATAGTATTGAATGTTTTTTAGTTTCTAAGTGTTAATAGCTAAAGTGAAGTTTTATGTTTTCATATGGCTGGTTACAGTGGTCATATCATTATACAGTGTACCACTTATATGAGCTTGCTTGTTAAGTGTTGACTAAGAGAGGGCCACACCTCAGTTCTGGCCAATCATAGAGGTCTATTAATTGGTTATACACCATCTGTAACCATGGAATTTTTATGGGTATATAAAATTTAAAACATATATATAATGCTATATTACCACCTGTATGAAACAGCTGGTTAATCAAATCCAACAAAATTCAAAAGAGAATCTCGAGACAAACCAAAAATACAAATAAAATTAATTGTTTATCTTTTCTAAGCCTAATGGCTGTGTTTTTTGTTCCTTTTTGCTGAAGTGAAAAAGTTATTACACTTTAGTATGGAAAACTATTTAATGTCTTTCAGTCAAACAACGAATTTATTATTGAATATCATTTTAAGGATTTTTTATATGAATAAAACAAAAGATGATCAACTTGCACTGCAGGTCGAGCTGACTTGCTGTCCCAGCTTCAACCGGAGGTTGGGAATTGGAAGAACGCCAAACTCTGCCCAAGTACTGACCCTATGCGATACACTTGGATTGACAGTACCTCTAATGATGAAATGGACGAGATATTTACAATACTTAATGAAGATAAACAGGATGAAGAATTGGATTCACAAACAACCGACACTGCAGATGATAATGTTACCAGGTATTTCCATTTATAATGGTATCAATATTTGAGTTATCTTTCTTACTTCTTTTTCAGATTATTGTTCCCGAGTGACCACAGAATGGCTGATGCTCATCACCTTCTTGATTCCTCTGTTCCTGTGAGGCTCACAATGACCCAGGAATCTGGAATGGAGTCAGTATTTGTGGAATGCCTATTTTAACATAAGCAACTAATATTTAGACAAAAACCATAAAGTCAGACTAGTACTTTTCGTATTAAGGCCAGTGTTTGTATACTATTTGAACACCATTTTTTTAAACCAGTAAAGGTATAAAAGAAATACAGCTTAATAGTTTTAACCAAAGAAATTAATCGAGATATTGAATGTAACAACATGAAAGTGCAATTTCGGCCATTACCTCCTTCCCATTACCCAAGAGAATTGATATCTACTTTGATTTTACCTGCAGCGACCGAGATTTTATGGAACAAAAACAACTGAGGCTGTTGCAGCTTCTCAACAGATCAACAGCTCAAGCAATTGGTCGGGGAATGCTAACATTTCAGTAGGTTGTGTACTTTTATGTTAAAACTCAGCTTGAATGGTGTACTTAAGAATGTACATGTCACTTTTGGATCACAAGTAACATATACAATACCCAGTGTTTGATACTCTCTTGTTTATCACCAATACCAATATTTATCCTTATGTAGAGATTTTAGGCAGAAAGTCGAACCAAAACCTAACCTCAACCACTGGATGTAATTCATATAAAACCGATATTCAACATCTACTCTTTATTAATTGAATACATAGGCCATACTTTATTTGTTAATTAAAAAGATACAGTTTGTTACATTTACACAAGCGTTTCTTTTTTTCAATTAGAACCCAAACCCCGTCTGCTGTCCGACCTTTACAAGTCCCATTACTCAATCTTCATGGCAAGGATACCAGGTGATTTATATTTGTATTAGATTGATTTGCTGCTGCTTCATTTAATTTCTTGTTATGATTAGATAAATAGTATTGATGTTTTACAGTAATGGAACGGTAAATATAACTGGGAACACCACATTTGAAATCCCACCCGGCCTCACTGATTGGCCACATTTCCACAATGGTGTAGCTGCAGCTCTTTCCATGCAGAATGACCAGGTAACTTGCTTTGTTCGGGGTTCACATGTAGTAGATATTAAATGACTTTGCAAAGATTAGGAAACTTGATCTGTGTTGGTGGACAACTGGAATGAGATTACCGCTTAGCCACATTTGGATTGCTGGAGTTCTTGCAGTGTCAATTTTAATATTCTGTTCAATGCTTTATTTAAATCAATGGTTCTCTATGTTAGGTCTTTGGTCTTAAAGGGGTTTATGAAAAATTATTTGTAGATCGTGAAAGGAAAGTCACTAAAAGGATATTGAATGCATGATTTAGGTGCCATTGACCCAGACTATGCTTCCACAGTTAAACTAGCCTCATTGTGAAGCCTTTAGCTCAAAATCAGCACATTTATGTTTGGGCCTGCCATTAAACCTATTGGCGGGAAAAAATTGTGATTAATATTATCTTCTGCTTTAATTTAATAGTCGTTATTAGCTTTTACAGTAAACCTTTAACTCATTCCACCAGAACACACAGTCTTGGGTCCACCTTAACACTGCAACCAGCGATGAAACCAACACGACTAAAGATCCATCATTTGAACATGCAGGTAAATATAAATCTTTTTTGAATAAGAGAGAGATACCCCCATTGGTTTTGTCCATTTTTTCATTTTTTTAATGTCATTATAAATTGTTTGTAAATTGTATTTGGACGAGACAGAGTTGATCAATTAAAAAAATTCATCCACTAAATTATTTCACAATTACCACATGCATAAAACAACCACACCTTTAACATAAATGTCAATCTAAAAAGAATAAAAAAAACAAATAAATTGTAGTCCTAAAGGTCTCTTTCTATTTCTTGTTTTTTTAATGAACAACTAATAGTTCATTTTTAACGCCTCCATGTCGTGTATATTTAGCCAAGTATCATGACATTTTTATATATTGCCCAATATGCATTTGTTTGAGACCGAATTAACACAGGAAAAATCAGGTTGAATGGTCTAGATCTAGCTGTTTGACAGAAATATACTTTAACAATTCATGGGAAGCCATTTTTTAATTTAAAAGTAGACAGTTTAATACATGCAAGAACCTTGCTCTTGCCAAAAATCGTAGTTAAGATGTTCTGTATCTTTTAATTTTATTATTTCGTTTATTGTATGCTTACAAACTTGGTCTTTTATAACAGGCACGCTTTTTGGTTTTGGACTAAATCACCACCTTAAAGAATTACAAACTCTAAATGTCCATAAATACCTCCAAAAGACACATGAAACAACAACAATTGGTTTGTTACTTGGGCTTGCAAGCGAGAAGTAAGTTAAAATGCATGTTGAAACATTGGTAAAAACTGTGGCAATCTCATTGCCCACCTTCCATTTTCCTGAGCTATGATAGCTAGCTATAATATATCTGTCAAAGCGTCACAATTTTTAATTTATTTTACTCTTTAAAAGTTGAGTAATAAGATTTCTAAATTCTAAGCATTTTGTTGTATCATTCCAAAGCCCTTTAAAGGTTTTTATCGTTCAATTAGCAATCAAAACAACTAACAGCTTTGACAATGGAATTTATATTTTCGCAAGTATTATTTGTATTTTCATGATAAAATCTGTAAAAAAAGTGAAAATTCCCAAATTCTCCACTCTAGATGTGGTTCATGCGACCTATCCACCATGCGGATACTAAGCGTGCACATATCAGCTCTGCTTCCCCCAACATCAACTCAACTGCCCATCTCCTGCACTGTGCAAGCTTCTGCTGCTGCCGCTGTCGGCTTTCTATACCTCGGTTCAGCACAGAGGCTGGTAGCAGATGTGATGCTGAGAGAAATTGGTTGGTCAATACTGCCTAACTGTTTAATCAAGAATAGGATATTCATGTTTATCCCTGTGAATGGGAATACGCAAGGGTTAACACACAGACAATTGTCACCTTATTTTGTGTCCACAGTCGGGTTACCAAAGATATTGTAGTATGTTGTATATGAATCAGACATTCTTTTATATTGGTAGAACCCATCATTCCACTGAGTTCAGACAATGTCTGTTAAGTCCTTGGTCCAAAGACACAACCGACTCGCTAGCGGCCAGTATTGAATCTAAACCTTTTGGCTGAAAGGCGATACACTAAACCGCCAAGCTAATTGTTCGGACTATATTTATTTAGTTTATATTAAGTATAAACTATATTTATAAAAAATAGAAACTTGATCGCAGATAACATTACAAAGGTGTATATTTAACATAATTTATAGTTTTTAAGACACAACTATGCGTTTAAAGAGTTGGAGCTGATGTAGTAAAATTTAGATATTATTGCAATATTCATTTTTATTCCATGTAGAGAAACAACATAAGTTACACGAGAGGGTTATTCATCAGATTAACTCATACTAAGATTGTTACATAGTTCTTGCGTTAAGTGCCATGTAGGTAAGAAAGGTTGGGACAAGGAATCCAACTGGTTTGCATCCCCTTCACATATTCCCGTTGTTTCCATGTTCACTTCATTACTTTCATAACTTCATGGGCCCCGAAGAGTCATATAATCACATAAGTAATGCAAATGGCACCCTGGTTTGGAACCGCTGGTCTTACCCAGTATAAATACAATGCTAATCCTTATCATTCCTTTGCAGACCGCACGCCAAGTTCTGAGACTGAAGCCACGTTTGAGAGAGAATGTTACGCACTTAGTGCTGGCTTTGCACTTGGTATGGTCACGCTGGGTATGGGGAATGGGATGGCAGAGTTGTCGGACCTTAACATCTCTGATCGATTGTTTCATTTGATGACTGGCCGACACAAAAGGACAGGCCGACATGTAACACGATCGTAAGCTGATGGTTTTACTCATTTTAGTACCTTGATTTTACTAATGCTTTCTCTAGCATACAGGTTTTATGCAAGTAGTGCTTAGAGCCAGAACTATCTTACAACAGAACAAGTAAAAAAAAAATAATTAAAAAAGAGTTTTAAAAATAAATTATTTTTATAAAATATTCTTACATTTTTGTAAATTGATATGTAAACAATTTGCATTTAATTCATTTGATTAAATGTTTACTAGATTAATTGTAAATAAGCATCTGCGACACCAGTCCTGATATGTTTTATTCCCTTCATGGAACAGGCAGTGGCCAATAAAGCTAAATTTTCACACTTAAACCAAACTATAAGAAAACTTCGCTAAGATTTAAAAAATTGTTAAAATTAGTACCCTGTGGTATTTATTGGGGCAAGCTGGTCCAAGGTAACATGCCATGAATAAAGATTCTTTACTGTGCACACCTTCTGTACCATTGTATCGATGTGCAATATACTAAAGTAGTTCTAAATATATAACTTAATGATTACTTATGTTATTATGATAACAACAGGAATAAGGGAGGTGCATACTATCCTAGAAAACGTTTTTCAGATCACAGGATGGTAGTCCAGGTCACACCACCACCACCAACCAGATACTGGAGGGAGATCGTATAAACATGGAAGTCACTGGGCCAGCTGCAACCATGGCTCTTGCGCTCATGTACCTCAAGACCAATAATGAGTATGTGACAACTTTACTACATACACAGGCATTTGAGTAAAATTTTGGTTTGCTAGGAATAATTTAATCTGATAACTAGTAATTCCTGTTCTGCTATCCAATTCGCTTTTTAAGTTTAAAAAAATAAGTAGAAATCCAAGTTGCTAGAATATTTGTTTTAAAGCTTTTCCATGTGTGTTTATTGTTTTGAATGGCAGAAAAACTTTATGATGGGTTAAAAGGTGAAGGGTGCCAAGGATCTATAAGATTGTTTTGTACTTGACAGCACATCTTAAATAATAATTAATGACAATTCAGGTTAGAGCTATGCAAGACTTAATTATTAAAAGGTGATATTTTTGAATCCAATTTTTGGTATATAAAATTGAGATTTAGATTCAATTCCCCTTCGAGTGGAATCTTGTAGATTTATATTTATGCATGCGATGTCTATATGATGATGGATGTGTAAACTGAAACAAAGCTTTTCACGCCATGGCTACGGACAAGAAAAGTTGTTGCTTGACATGGTTGAATCATTTGGTTAAAATAGTTTTTATAATGTGAGACACATCACAATATCTCCCTGGTAACCTCACAGCACTCATGTCATGTTCTGATAAATATGTGTGCTTTAATAACCCAACACAGATACCCCATCCTATAAACATATTGTTTGCATTTGGTTTGTTATGATTTTTTTCCAACCAGGGCAGTATCTGAATGGTTCTTGGCTCCCCATACAATATCATTACTGGAAACCATAAAACCACACCACCTACTTCTGCGAACTTTAACCAGATCCTTGATACTGTGGGACCAAATTCAACCAAATAAGGAATGGGTGAGATGGAACATTTTTAGTTAAATTTCTTATGTTTTGTTTTATCAATGTTGATTTAAAGTTGTAATTGTTTTTTTCGGACACTCAGATTGAGAGCCACATCCCCTCAGTGGTCCAGAGCCATTTACGAGACTCCGAAACCCATCAACATAACCAGCAGGATGAGGTCGACGAACAAACAATACTTCAATGCCACGCTT
>CH002576.1:43356-84785 GCA_000149265.1 Ciona savignyi | reverse complement strand
TTTAATAATAAAACTTCCAACCTTATCTTGAGTATTGACTTGTGCACGTGGATATATTTCCCTTCGACTAGAATTCTCAAATCCGCTGAGTTTTCGTCGTTGAACGCACGCGATACGCTCTGCTGCACAGACGGTTCCACTTCACTGCATCCTGCCACCGCTGTCCAACAAACCTGGGGAATTCCCATACATGAGAATGGGGTTATGAATACTGTGTGTGACTGGGGGCTTTTATAGCCAACAGGTTTGAAACTGGTCGCTAGATAGTCGGTTGTGTCATTGTGCAAGGCACTTAACAGACATTGTCTGAACCCAGCGGAATTATGGGATATACTAAATTGAAGGAACGTGTCTATTATATACAACACACTGCAATAGCTTCGGTAACCCGACGATGGGCGCGAGGTGATCTGACGATTGCCCGTGTGTTAACCCGCTTGGTTCGTGCATAATTGGTCTTGGGTGCGCCACAAGGGCAAAAAGATTGAGAACCACTGGTTTAGATGTTACTTTTTTACAAGCAATTAATGATAATCTAATGGAAATGCTAATCATGATCCATGCTTATAAAATTGCAACCGCATCACGAGACTGCTTTGATACCACTTTTTCCATATGCTCGTCAAGATAAAAAGGATAAAAGTCGAGCTCCAATTTCTGCTAAACTTGTGGCCAGTATGTTGTCAATATCAGTAGTTATTTTATGCACTCACTGGAGGGGAACTAAACCCGGTGAAAACGGCGTTGAGATTGTGGAAGTTGGTGAGCCTTGGGTCGGGTGTTGCTTGTTGTCTCAACTGCCCCCACATGTATATCTGTGTGGGAACAACCGGTTAGTCTGGTGGGTTCGTGCGGCAATTTTCAACCGAAAGGTTGCAGGATTGAAACTGGTCGCTTGGTAGTTGGTTTTGTTAAATTAACCGACAAATTTTTGCCCCTTTTAAAAACATCAATCAAAGGAACATACAATTAAAATATGTTCCAATTGTGCTTTATCACAGTAACTGCTACGTTTAATCTAAAAGTGGAAAAAAAAACGCAAAACGACAGTCCATATAACAAAGAAAACAAAGGTAAAAGAGAAAATATACGAATGCGGCCGTAATACCCAACATATGTGATCCGGCAAATAAAAAAAAAACAATAACTAAAGGAACAGACAATTAAAATATAGCAAAATAAAAGTGGGGGAAAACAAAAAAAATTACGACAGTAAGTAAAACTTGTAATAGAAATTAATTAAAACAAAATAAATATAAAAGCAGACAAAAACACCAGGATTCGGTGAACTTACGTGGCCATGTTGATTACGGGCGGCAGATGAATGGGAATAATGGGTTGCGGCGATGGTGGTTACCCTTCCTATGTTCGTTGCTACCTGTGGGAGGTTTGAAGCCTTGTTTGGTAACGTTAGTTTAAAAATTACATGTAAAAATAGTTTAAAATTGATTCGAAATTATCGATGCGAACAGTTCTAGAATACCAACTAATTTGAATAATAACATCCTTTATTGAAGGGTAGATAAGCAAGGGAAAAAGCATGGAAGGGTAGATAAGCAAGGGAAAAAGCATGGAAGGGTAGATAAGCAAGGGAAAAAGCATGGAAGGGTAGATAAGCAAGGGAAAAAGCATGGAAGGGTAGATAAGCAAGGGAAAAAGCATTGAAGGGTAGATAAGCAAGGGAAAAAGCATGGAAGGGTAGATAAGCAAGGGAAAAAGCATTGAAGGGTAGATAAGCAAGGGAAAAAGCATGGAAGGGTAGATAAGCAAGGGAAAAAGCATGGAAGGGTAGATAAGCAAGGGAAAAGCATGGAAGGGTAAGACAACCGGTAAGTCTGAAGCAAATATACCTGAAGTGGGGTCACAGTGTTAGCTTTGTTGCCAGATCCCAATTGTCCGTAGCTGTTAGCTCCCCACCCGAATACCGACCCGTTGTCCGTGAGCGCGAGTGCATGAGCGTAACCACACACCACCTAAGAGAGGTATTGCACTGAATTTGACTTTATTATTTCACTTGACTTTACTCTTGTATTCAAGACTTAAATAAAATCAATTTAATTAGTTGATTTTGTTTTAAATTGTTTTCTGTTGTAATATATTTTCATTAATGTAAGGTTTAACGGCCACGTCATTTTTTTTCCTAATTTGTAATGTGTCTATTCACTGACGTGTTTTAACTACTGTAGTTAAACTAATAAAAAAGTTTAAACAAACTTATAACTTAACTTGGCGCTGTAGCACAAGTAATTTAGTAACTGACAAAATAAACGTAATGTCGTAGAAAATACAAGTAAAGTCAACTGTAAAGTACAGAACTGAATTAAAAGCCGCTATAATAAAACAATCAATGAAAAGTATGCGAGCCAGATAGATTAAGTGATGCCAACAAAAATACTTAAAATATTGTAAGTATATTACATTGGATGTTGGTTGGTCAAGCATATATGAAATATAAGGTTTGCAGTTAACACGACCGATACATATACAGGAAACATACATGGTAATCAGGAGAGTGGGTAAATGTTGATACATTGTACGGTTGTGTGGCCTATGGTTAACGCGGATCGATACATATACCGACCTATACAAAAACGGTCCTTGTGCCCAACCCATCAAGGGTTCGAAACTTGGCTCGATAAAATTTTTGAAGTTTGTGTGGTGAAATGGTCGATACATGTACCAATTCTCAATAAATAGGTCTAAGAATGAGCTTATCATGGGTTTGAAACGCAAAAACTTTTAATTTTTTTTCTTTTTTTGCATAAATGCTACATTTGTCTGCGAGAGTCGGCAAAGCTACCGAGCTACCATTGCTTACCAACACTGCACATATACCTGGAGGCTGAAGTATTTTCTCAAAATCAAGCAATACATATTTGAATACAAGCGAATTATCATATAAAATACCATGAACATAAATAAGTAAATTTCACACTTTTACAGTCTTTTACAGTGTACTCCTAACCCCTTTAGAAAAAATACTGAAATAATGTAAAAATCCAACATTATAACCAATATATCTTTATATGTTTTAGCATTTTGAACTCCTAAGGACTTTATCACATAATGATTTGCCCACTATGTGTAAGTATTTAATACTAAAGTGCCACAGGTGACTTTATAAAATACATAATCTGAATTTACAAGGAAACTGACCTGTGTAACCACTACACCCTGTAGCGCAGCGATACGACAAGGGTTGGTCTGGTTGACATTGTTCCCCACACCAAGTTGTCCGTTACCATTGTATCCCCACGAATATACCTCCCCACTGTCTGTTACCGCAATCGAGGTGGTCTGGTGGGGGAAAATAAAAATTTGAGGGTGAAATTGGGGAAAATTTGAAAAATCGAGGGTGAAATTGGGGAAAATTTGAAAAATCGAAGGTGAAATTGGGGAAAAATTGAAAATTTGAGGGGGAAATTGGGGGAAAATTAATAATTTAAGGGGGAAATTAGGGGGAAAATTAAAAATTGGTGGTAATCAAAAACAGAACACCACTGTGCCACAAGATATCACCCCAAAGGGTGATACTATCCGTTTAATTAAACTGTCAATATATATAACTCAACCCTGTAAAAAGTATTTAAAAATTAGTTCCACTGATTAAACATTTGGGTTAACATGTCACCTGTCATCCGAAGGGTTGTAGACTGTTCGAAACTGGTCGCTAGCTAGTCGGTTTTATTCTTTGGTAAGGCACTTAGTGGACATTTCATGAACCCAGCAGAGTAATGTGTTCTGCTAAATTGAAGGAACATTTCAATTATATAATACACACTAAAATAGCTCCGGTAACCCGACGATTGGCGCGAGGTGATCTGACGATTGCCCGTGTGTTAACCCCCTTGGTTTTCCCATCTACGGGGATAAACATGAATATCCTATCCTATATCCTATAAGACACACTGCAACAGCTCTGATTAGTAACCGGACAGTGGGCACGAGATTATCTGACGATTACCAGTATGATAACTCCCATTAGGTTTTTCTATTCCAGAAATAAAAACAATATTCTTACCTGTCCACAGCTGATATCGCTTATCCGCTTGCTACCGATGCAAGCTGTAACTTTCCGAGGGGAGCCCTGGTTTGCAGTGGAACCAGAACCAATCTGCGCAAATCGCCAAGATGGACATATATATTAATTGAATTAATAAATTGCACAGGATGTATCTCAATTCGTTACTAAGAAATAAACAGTTTGCCCTGCTTTATAGACTAAAATTGTCAGATTACCACCATTTTCGGCATTTTTGTTGTCGTACAATTATATGACACATTTAAAACTTATTAACAGATGTGTAATTGTAGGATATATTTATTTCTGAGGGTGAAAAAGTACAATGTAGATTTCATTACATGAGTAATTGAGAGATTTCCTTGTGCTCATAATTTGCACTACCAGAGCTATTATTATGCGTTAATAAAAAATTTCTACAGTTTTAATATTTTTGTTCTGCGTTCCAACAATTCCCTTTAAGTACTAGAGCTACTTTTAATAGAGCTATTACATTGCAGTGTGTTGTATAATTGATATGTTCTTTCAGTTTTAGCACAGCCCAATAATCAATTAACTCTTTCCGTCCCAACTCGCCATATATCGCGAGTTGGTGGGAAAACATGGTATCCCGCCTGTACATAAATGGGTGCAAATCTAAAAAACGATTTCTCCGCAATGCGTAATGGTAGAGACCTCAGCTATGGCTCATTCGATCAAGGAAACCCTATTTTATTCTCTGTAATTTTCGTGGAGAAATATTAAAAATGCGAGGAGTGATAGCCTTTCTTTTTCAAGGCTTCGCCTCTTATTTCTATCGATTTTACACGAATTTACAAGTGACTAACTCAGCCAATAGGAGTCGCGTTAACTTGCGGAGAAGCTCTTTTTGTCAAGCAAGTCTTTCCTTACATTCTCTGTGAATTTCGTGCCGTTGAAGAAAAAAAGGAGAGCGTTGGTGACGTTTTCGCAGCAGGCGTTTATGCTTGGTGTTCAACAAAGCATGAATCCAGCTGGGCCTGCTGAGCGCACGATAAAGAAAAAGGCGGCGAGACTAGCTAGTTCGGTGTGCCCTGCTTTGAAAAATATTGGATATAGTATTTGTGTTTGTTTGCCTTTGTATGCCCTTTTTACACTTCCTTCACTGTTCTTATTTATACTTTTTACTATTTTAGTTCTACAAAACTAAAAACTTCAATGCGTTTTGGTTCAATTTTTCATAATATAGTTAGAATAAAGGAAAATTTCAATTAGGAATAGTATAAAAACTACTGAAGATACAAATAAAGTTCAAATTTTCCTGAGTACAAAAACTATTAGACAATCTACATTCCAATTTTCATATCATTTGGGCATACCAATAATTAGTGAGTATTTCGTTTGTCAGTGCACCTCAAAATTTTCAAAGTCGAGCAGAATTTTCTTTACATAAAAAGTGGTGTTCACTAAAGTTTACATAATATATTCTTTATTGGAGTTAGATTCTGGGTGTACGGTTTGTTTAAAAGAGGGATAAATTATCTTTCCAACCATACTAAATATTAAATCATAGCATAAATTTGAGAAAAACTGTGCTAATTTGAAAATGACCAAAAATTGTAAAAAACACTGCGGGACAGCATGTTTAAATTAATGCATTTGGCCGGGAGTGAAAGAGTTAAGCTCAGGCAATGTCCACTAAATACCTTTCACAAGAACACAGCCTACCAGTACATGTTCAACCTAGGATAGGATAGGATATACATGTTTATTCCTGTGAATGGGAAAACCAAGGGGGTTAACACACGGGCAATCGTCAGATCAACTCACGCCCACTGTCGGGTTACTGGAGCTATTGCAGTGTGTTGTGTATGATAGATATGCTGGTAAAGTATATATTCCTTAGAGCGAATGTACACATTCACACACAAATAATGTGTCCTGTAATATTGTGTTCTAACACATTGACTTAATATGAGTTCTTGACTCTATCTATAATCTCGTAAGTTCTTGTCAGACCCAAGTGTCTAGATTAGAACACTCGTTATGTCGGTTATGCCTGTATTGTGTAAGTACTGAATGTGTCCTTGCATTTACACAAAGGTGTTACGGCAGTGGTTCTTAAACTTGTTGGAGATACCGAACCCCGCAAGTTTTATGCGGGCATTCACCGAACCCTTCGTTGAAATACAAAATATATCTGTTAAAAAAGTTTACCCTAAAGCTAACTTATCCTAATCTCCGCTGAACCCCTGATACTGACTCATCGAACCCCTGGGGTTTGATCGAACCCAGTTTAAGAACCACTGCGTTACGGGTTACAACATGCTTTCCAAATCACAAGGCCTTCCAACCTCTTACCTGCCCACAGTTGTTATACCCCCATGTATAAACCTCCCCCTCGGCAGTTAGCACCATCGAGTGGTGGCTCCCGCACGACACTTGCACCACCCTGTGGTTGATATGCCGAGATAGAAGGGAGGGTTGGACACCGGGGGCAGTACCCCCGTTACCCAGCTGCATGTAGCTGTTGTGACCCCACGTGTAGATTTCACCATCTGAACAGGAGGACATGAATTTTCAAAAATCTTTATTTTTTACTCGCATACATGTTAATACAGTACTTATTACTACAGGATCTCTTGGAGCACTATTGGATCGCTTGGAGGGTTAGAGTTAAGGTTAAAGTTTGGGTTAGAGTTAGGGTTGGAGTTAGGGTTCCAAGCACTTCAAGCGCTCCAAGCGTTCCTGTAGTAATTAGAAGTACTCATGTTAATAGGTTTGGACCAGGTGTATATCTAACCATTCAAGTATCAGCCCACAGATTTATGGTGTTAAAAGTATTATTAAAATTATCGGTGTATTAATTTGCATATATATTAAGGCAGGGCATCAGGCATTTATCTATCTCACTATCTGTATAGATTTACTATAGAAGGATAAGTATGTACAACATTACAAGTGCATACGAAATATTTAGTGTTTTTACTTACTAACATGGTACCATAAGGCATGGTACAAATATATATCTATTCCACGATCTGAATACAAAAGTAAACATTCATATGTAAAAATTGTCCTAGTTTCAACTTGCAAACAAGCCCATAGGAAAGTAATTAGTTCCATGGGTTCACAGTCATAGGTAGTCTAGGTCCAGAAAAATGGTAATTGAACACATGGATTATATTTGTTCTTGCAAAATCACCCAAAGGTGGAAAATACAGGATGAATTGATTTCTGCTATTACACCCATTGATCTTATTTAATACTAAAAGACATAAATGTAAAATGTCAAAATTACAAAATATTAAATGCTAGGTTATTTAAAATTCTATGTAAGACATTTATTACAAAATGGTTATTATTAGTACCGGTATCAATTTTTATATTCTCATAATTTTAAACTTAACCTTATTAGGGTTGGGTTGGGATGAATACAATTTCTACATTCCCATAACTCGGTGCCATTAAGGAGAGACAGGCAGTTTCATTATATATATACACAGTGGAACCCCGCTTGACAACCACCTCGATAACACAACCACCTCATTATCAGGACCACTTTAGTGCGGTCCCAAATAATTTACTATGGTAATGCATTGCATTCTGTTTCAATAACGCGACCACCCCGGTTTCCAGACCAAGACCGCCATTTTTTGGTCCAAAACTTTAAATTTTACTCCGCTAAAGCGACCCCACGTGCCCAATAATGTGCTTTTGACACCAAAATAATAAGTTTAAATTTCTTTTGTGATCAAAACAATAATGATTACATGAGCGCGTACGTAAACACAAAGAAAATTGTGGCAAACAGAACTGCATTTTATAAGATAAATTTTAGAACCTACAGTTGTTTAAAATCTTTTTGCAAAAAATAATGGCATTTAGTAAAAATTTAGTAAAAGGCAAACGTTTTGGCTGCATATGACGACAATTTGCTTTAAAGCAAAATTCACTAACACGACCACCCCGCTAACGCAACCACTTAATGACGGTCCCATAGGTGGTCAGGTAAGCGGGGTTCCACTGTGTATATATATATATATATATTGTTTAGCAACATATATAACAATTATGGGAATATAAAATATAACACTCCCTACTACCCACCTTGGGTCAATAGCAAAACATGGGGTCCACTTCCAGCTACGATTGATGCAATTTTCAACCCATTAAACATCTCAATGCAACGCGGTTCCAACGAAGACTGATTGTCCCCAACACCAAGACAACCGCTGCTGTTTGTTCCCAAGCTGTAAACCTGAGTCAAAAATTGCGATGAAAAAAAAGGGAAAAAATGTTGAGAAAAAAAATTCATGTGTTGTATAAAACTACAAACAGCTATCAGATGTATGTTTAGTTTAGTTTATACTTTTCCACGATGAAAACACGATGCAGTACCTTTGATGAAAATTTTGAAAAGAGGAAAATTGGCAAAACGACAGTTGTTAAAACATGTCAAAAAAACAATCAATTATCGAGTTTCGGTATAATTAGACGTGCCTGCTAAACCTATGTTAGGATATTAGTTGGTACTGCTTGTATAAATCAATGATAAACAACAATTAGTTGCACTTTTACATTTATATAACAATATAACTAGTTGTAAAAGGCCAAATATGGGGCAATATGACACAACCCTGTATAAAAAGCGGGTTTTAAAGAAACTAAATAATTAAAGCTGTGATTGTAAGGTATAATATTTGTTATGATAATCAACCCACATAATGTATAAAGTGAAATCTTGACTTTTCGGTATTGTGTATAGTACTGGGTATGTGTATAATGTATATATTATACATTACAGCTGGATTACCGTGGATTAGTGCAATACACTAATTCTCCCAGTAACATTAAAAGCTTTTATTTTAGTTGTTTAATTTTTAACGCAAATATCAATTAGTGATCAATAATATCAGTCATCGGATAACCATGTATATTAAGCCTTGTGGATGGGAGAATTGGTATTGTAAAGAGAGTCATTATTAAGACACATGCAACAATTTACTAGGAAAATGAATAATCACATCTATCCAAGGTTAATAAAACAACTGCTTGACTTATAATACAAAATATTAACCATACATTTTAATCTTAATGGGTAGGAAATTGGTAAAGTAAAGAGAGTCATTATAAACAGAATAACATGCAACAATTTACTAAGAAAATGAACATCTCATATGTTAAACTATTACGTACCAGCTCATTCACATTTCTAACCTAAACTTCTTGACTTTTAAAACAAAATATCCACCATACATTTTAATCTTCAGGGTTAGGATATTGGTAAAGTAAAGAGATTCATTATTAACAAAATTACATGCAACAATTACTAAAAAAATGGATAATCACACCTCTCGAAAGTTATAATCACAACTTTTTGACTTATAAAACAAAATATAAACCATACATTTTAATCTTCATGGGTAGAAAATTGGTAAAGTAAAGAGATTCAATATCAACAGAACGGGTGGCCACAGCCAACATTTCATATGTATAACGACATCGTACCTGCTCGTCCACTGTGGTGAACAAAACTTCAGTCGCAGATTGCCCGAACACGTACACCAGATTAATTTTACCGAGCATATCAGCGGGAAGGAGGGACAGGAACGGCCACATGTCTGAAGATTCGATGTTCTTCAAATATCCCAATATTGGACCTGTCCTGTCCACATTACTAGTGGCTTCGTGGGGTTTACTATTACCATCCATACAGACGCGTCACTACCGACCATTACTAAGTACAAGGTTTATCATCTGTGCTGATTGCTGTTAGGAAGAGGGAATTGGTAAAGGGCAGAAAAAAATGGTTCAATTTTGTTAATAGTTTTATGGCAAATTTACCTATTGAAATATGAATAGGACGTATTAAATTTTTATATAATTTTTGGACACCATGCTTAAAAGTTTATATACCGGGAATATCCAATCTAAGCAATACAGCAGAAAGTTTTGTACGAAATGTCTAAGTTGAAATTTAACAACAACTGCTAACAACAAAAAACAAAGTGTTAGCTTATTTGCTGAAATTTTGACACTAAGCACAAACAGCTGCTGCCCTAGTTATAATTAAGTTTAGATCAATTGTCAGATGTAAGGAATTCAGTTAATATTGCTTGTATAAATCAGCGATAAACAATTTGGAATGACTGTAGCATGGCAGGAAAAAGCCTCAAATTTTTCGTTGTCCATTCCAAACCAGGATTCGTTGGATGAAAGCGGCACCAACTGAAACTCGCTGCAATCTATAACCGTTTCCGGTTTCACAGGAATAGGTTTTCCAGCCACAATCCGCTTAGGACCTTCTCGTAGAAAATTCAACCAGTTAAAATCGCTACTCTCGATTACAATACGAGCACCAGCCTTCTCTCTATTGACATGTGGATCATGGTTATTCACAGAGGCCATGAACTCAATGCTTCCGTATTTCTCTATTGGCGCATCATATTTCTCCTCTGCTGAAGGTTCCTCTACCTCGATTACTTTAGTTTTCTCGCTTGCTGATGGTGAACTTTGGAATGGTCGAAACAACGCACTGAGCAATTTGCTTATTAAAGAATTAACGGCCATTAATTTAGCCTCTTCTGGCTTTTTTTCAATGTCTTTAGGAATTGGTTTTGGTGGATTGTAAGCTAGCTGAAACAATCTTGGTGTGCGGATATCCGTTTTAAACAACGAGAAAAAATGCGTCATAAATGTTTTAATGGGACCAAAGTACCAGAATTTAGATTCTTTTACAAACGTGTCCCTGTATGAGCCCCAGGCCATATCCGTTAAAACATACGCAGATTTTCCCAGCTCAGACTTGACCTCAAGGGCATCAACCCATCTTATGTTTGATGTAAGAACATTGCATGTGCTTGAGAGTATCCATTTTGCTTGCGAATTAAACGAGTTACTGAATGACAATCTTTGGCAAATGCTGTTGGTGTTACCGAGTGGAATAATACCAATGGGAACTTTAGACCACTTTGCATGGTCAGGTCTCCGAAGCAGTCCTGTGACGACCTCGTTGACAGTGCCATCACCTCCTGCCGCCACTATCATGTCAGTACTTCCATTTTCAAGCTCAGCCATTATGGTTTTAGCATGGCCCTCGTATTCTAGCTGAATCACATTCACTTCACACCCTGACAGTTGTAGCAAAGGGGAAGCATTCTTTTCAAACAATTTCATCGCTTTTCCATGTTTAGCGGCAGGGTTGAGAATTAAAGTGATCCGCTTGGGAATTTGAAGTTGGTTTATTCTCTCTTTACCGCTGCTATGCACAGAACGGCACTTGTCGAGTCTGAATTCGTAATCCGTGTACTTTGTGTGCATCCATTTTCCAACGTAGCCCGCTATAACTGAGCCAACCAATGACTTTTTGGGATGGTTCCAGAAAGTATGTGCAATTTTCATTTTTAACACCTTTTTTATAGTGTTATTGGAAGTGTTGCTAACGAACCTTAACACAGAAAACTTTAGATTAAGTTTTGAAATAAAAAGAAATGCATGTAGTTTACATTAAACTATTAAAATTTTTAAACAAATCGTACTAAATAGTGTTAACAGCTCACAATTAAAAAATAATCGGTTGTTTAAAAAAAGAATTGGTACGTTTAACAAAATACAAATTAAGGAAGAAAACCTCTAGCAGACACACATCCTTGAAATTGATTAAAAAGTTGTCAGTTCAGAGATATAATACGATGTTCAAGCAGCGTTTGGAAGTTTCCCTTCCCCATATTTCACATCTTCAACTGACTTTTTCTTGTTCAGCGTGCGTTTTACTACTTGATAACACGTCACACCTGAATACAGAGTTAATGCGACTAGAAACGTGGTCACGGAGATATGCATCTTGTTGATAATGGCATTCTTGTTTTGCCTGAACCAGGAATTCATTATAAATGATGGTATACCAGCAGTAAACCAACCAATCTTTTTACATTAAGACTAATTTAAGGTAGAATCAGCAGTATTACTATCCTTCAGGACCTGCAAGCCTATTAGAGCTGTTAAACCTACTTCATATCATAAAGTACTGGCAGTTAGCTCAATCAGTAAGAGCATTCATCTTCAGGTATAGCCGGAGGGTTGTGATATCGAAACCAATCGATGACATTTTTTATCAGAATAAGTTTGTTCTTTGCAGCAAAACAGAAAAAAAGGTAGCAGCCTATTGTTGTGGCATATCTTTGGGATGTATGATTACTTTAAGAAACTGTCCATGCTTTTGATACTGCAACAAGCGATTCTGTCTTTAAGCAAGACACATCGTCTAAACCAGGGATGTCCAACCTTTTATTGTAGTGTGCCGCAATATCACTTGAAATAATTCAATCAGCCGCAGAGTCTTATAGTTATATATAATCCTGTATTCCTGTTGCTTCCATATTACAGCCTACTTATACTGCGTCCCTAAAAGTTGACTAATACATTTTAATTACGCTAAAATCGGTACCTCTAAATACTACAGGACCGCTTGGATCGCATGGAGTGATTGAATCGCTTGGATCACTTACTATACTTCGTAAATACAAAAGCCATGATATTAATGTTAGGGTTGGGGCCCTACTGGAAAGTTCGTATGATGCGCCGGATATATCTGGCGTGGCACACGGACTACTTTTTCTGGTATTGGCGCAGAAAACTCCAAAAATCATGCTGGCGTGGCGTGATTACACTTCCTTTCATTTATGTCAGTATTTTTGACACTTTAAGCTTTATATTTCAAAGTTTTAATTAAATTTTTAATTTTAATTAAAAAATAACTTTGTTTGTGGTGGCGCAAATTAGTATTGCTGGCGTGGCGCAAAATTTAGGCTAAAAAATGTTGGCGCAAAAATCCGGCGCACAGAAAACGAACTTTCCAATAGGGGGTTGGGGTTAAAGTTAGTTCTGGGGTTGAGATTAGTGTTTGGGACAGGGTTAAAATTACTTTCCATAGCAATCTAAGTGATCCAAGCGCTCGAAGCGATCCCAGCGGTCCTGTAGTATTTAGAGGTACCCAAGATTGAAAGTTCAAAATACTACTTGGAGTGAAAATAACTATCGGGCCCCCGGACCGCACAAAAATCTCAGACGGGGCGCACTGCGGTTCACGGGCCACAGGTTGGACATCTCTGGTCTAAACCTAATAAATAAATGGGTCATAACAAAAACCGAAGTCTGCTCAAGCTCAACCATACACAAAAAATAAAACACGATGCAATATCTCCAGTAGATGTCTAATTAGTAAAACAATGCCTTTTTCGACAACATCTTCTGCTTGCATAAGTAAAAATTTTATGTATTAATTCTGTTTTTGTTCTTGTTTTCAGACTTTTATTATCAGTACCATAATTTCAGCTTTTCCTTTTATTTAATCTAATGTGTTTTTTTTATAAAAGCTTTAGTAAAACTTTCCAACTATGTAACCCTGGTGGATACGATGAATGCATGAATCTCTTGCGTTCTCTCTCACATAAATAAAACATGAATATCTAATCCTATACCAAGAGCAATGTTTCACATTCTGCTGAAACTTTGAAGTTGGCTACCTTTAAGCTTTCTGGTGCTTAATTGTTATTTAAAAGCTATTTTTTAGGAAGTCGTGCCTGCAGAATGTCTAAAACGCACAAAGCTAGAAAATATTGGATACAACCTGTAAACCAGCATTTTTGTCCGGCCAGTTAAAAATAACATTTTTGGCCAGCCAGTTTAACGGTTAAGTGCGTCGCCTTTCAATCGAAAGTTTGCAGATTCGAAACTGGTTGCCTGTTAGTCGGTGGTGTCCTTGAGCAAGGCACTTTACGTACATTGTCTGAACCCAGCGGATTAATGGGATATACTAAATTGAAGGAACGTGTCTATCATACACAACACACTGCAATAGCTCCGGTAACCCGACGGTGGGCGCGAGGTGATCTGACGATTGCCCGTGAGTTAATCATATCCTAACATGGATTACAAGTTATGATTGGTAACTTGGGAATTTTCACTCTGGGCTTGAAAAAAACAAAGAGTGTAAATTATGTCGAATAATATTATACACCAATTGCGATCAGGCAGTCAGGTTACCGAACGTAATACAGTTAAATGGAATTTGTTCTAAGTTGGTCGTGTCTTTGAGCAAGGGTTTTAGCAGAGTTTAGTCCTACAGATTAGTCTGGTGGTTAAGTGCGTCACGTATCAGCCGAAGGTTTGAGGGTACGAAATGGCACGCAGACTTTGCCTGATCCCAGTGGATTAATGGGTTCTACACTTCTACCAAATTAAAGGAACGTCTTAATCATATACAACACACATGATTTTCATGTTTATTGAGGTAGGTTATATTATGTTATTCAAATTTCCAGAATATATAGGGAATTTACAAGGTGCAAGAAAGTTTACGTGCGAGACGTTTCACATCTGCACGTTTGACTAACTGTGGGGAATTAGGTGGGAAAACTATGTTAATGATTTAAACCAGAGGAAATACAAATGGCCGTTCAAGGTGATAATTACGTAAAAAGTAATAAAACACGTGAAAAAAACATCAAACGCAAAAAGCGACGTTTAAAACATAAAATTATTTTGAACATGGAATAACTTAAATCTAATATTTGTATACGATATGCTACAGTTCCACTATATATGATATATATATAGTTGGCGGAGTTCACTCCATACTCGAGTTTTATGCTTGAGCAAGTAAGCTACAGTTTGGATCAGAGTTTTAATGGATCCACATCGTATTACGGGTTATACAAATATATACATATAAATATGTTTTAATTTTTTATATAAAATAGATTTTAATAACATTTAAAATTATATTTTCGCCTTTTTCTAAGGCACACTATTGTTTGACTCGTAATTATTTTTGCTATAAATGGTATACGTAACAATCTTTATTGTGACTAACAGTTGGCGGTTTTAGCTGAAAAACTAACAACTTTATGTAATACTGGCTTTCGTATAAGCTACTTTTAGTTACCAAATTTGCACTATATATATTTATAGCCTGAAAGTTTTGTAAAATGTGGCGATTAGGCGTGGCTGTCGATGAAAAATCTAAACAACAAGCCAAGCCCAAAAAGAAAGATGAAACCAGAAAGAAAAAGCTTACTACAGAAAGGCGAAGCTCTTTGAAAATGATTGCGCCAATTTTCGATTTGCACGGTCAGAATTTATGCGGCAGAGACCGCAAAGGATCTGCAATTGCAGTGGAGCATTTAATGATGAGGAGATCTTCCCGTGGTAGCAGACAGTTCAGTCCATCAGACTTTGCAGCTTTTGCTGGAAGAGATCTCACTTCAGGGGCTATCCCCTTGGACCATTTAAGTGTTGGGAACAGAACTGCAAGAAGGTCCAGCGTAACGAATAGGATGAAAAAAGTTCGAGAAATACAGGACAGAGTTAACAAGGTTAGACAATTATACAGTTAATAAATATATGCAATTTGTATCACTTAAAGTTTTTTGCGTCTATAAATATATTAAAAATATAATTTTTATACTTTTTTATTTTTGTCAAACGCTTTGACAGGGGTATATTGACTAACAGAATTTATTAAAAAAAGCTTATCAAATTGAAATAATAATTTCAAATGTCGTAGCTAACATAACCTTGATATTCGAACTTAAAATTTACGGTTTTACCGCGGGGGAATTCCCTATACTTTTTTCGTGATGTTTTCATCATTCTATTTTCTAGCGCCTAATCTAATTATCCAAAATTAAATTAATTGTGTCTAGTGTAAGTCCACCTACTAAAGATGTTACAAGGTTAAAGAAATGACCTTAATTTTTTAAGTTTCCGACAGATTAGATTGGTGTTGAAGTGCGCCGCCGTTCAGTTTAAGCGTTGCAGACTGTACGAAACTGGTCGCTTAAGGTAGTCGGTTGTGTCCAAGGCACTTAACGGACATTGCCCCTTAATGGGTTCTACTAAATTAAAGGAACATGTGAACCATACCCAACGCATTGCAATAGCTCCGATAATCCGACGGTGGGCGCGAGGTGCTCTAACGTTTGCATGTGGAATAACTTCCTGTCTGTCATTTCATTTGAAAAATAAATAATCATAATGTATGATGTAGATGTCCTTTCATTTTTAGCAATAATCCATTGAGTCCAGGCAATTTCTGCTAAGTGATTTGTCCAAGAACACAACCGACTAGCTAGCGGCCAGTTTCGAACCTGCAACCTTTTAAACATAAATAAGAAATAATCGCATGTCGTACCCACCTACACAGTCAGCTGGCTCTAGAAGCTGAGATATAAACCAAAAATCATTATAACAACACTATCACCACAGTGTCCGGCTGGTTAGTCTGGTGTTTTAGTAAGCTTTCAGCTTAATGGGGTGAATTACACAACGCCTTTCAGCCGAAAGGGTTGCAGGTTCAAAACTGGTCGCTAGAATAGTCGGTTGTGTCCATTTTACAGACATTGCCTGAACCTAGCGTAGATTAATGGGTTCTACCAAATTAAAGAAATGTCTCAATTATACAACACACTCCAGTAGCCCGACGGTGCACACGAGGTAATCTGATGATTGCCCGTGTGGTTTTCCCATTCACGAGGATAAACATGAATATCCTATTCTATCGTAACACTATCATTGCAGGCAGTTGATGAATATGAAACAACACCGGAGACTCAAGGTTTAGATGATCAGCACTTGATGAAAGAAATTGAAAACAGCCTGTACAATATTGAAGATGACATGGTAAATATAATATATATACGTATTTAGAAACCTAAAATTGGACCGATGGTTGTTGATATAAAAATAGGAAAATTTCATGTATAACACATTACCGGTACCATAACTTTGGTAACCTGATAGTGGGCAAGAGGTAACCTGACGATTACCTGTTTAAAAAAGCCCCTTATACATATCACGACGTAATCTGACAATTGCCCATTTAATAATCAGGGATAAAATATAAATAACTTATCCAATCCTCATATTAAACATGGAGCCATATAGCAGAAACAGCCATGTTTTCACCCTGTGTACGAGAAGACTGACTAACTTGATCATTTAGAAAGAAAAAAAGTTAGTCAAAAAAAAAAAGAAAAAAAGTTCCTTATATTAAGGAGACTAACAAAAAAACAAAGTCTTGTACAAAGTCTTTTCTCTCAAACAGTTTCTCTTATATTTGTTCATATGTCCCCAGCTTCGAATCAACGTATCACTACTGCTGGACAAGTATCGGAAAGTTTTGGTTCAACTTTCCGATCAACTTCCGTTTCTTACTGAGGAGAAGAGCGATTCGGAAAAGAAGGAGCTGCTGCAATCGATTCAGAATTGGATGGATGAGGACCATTTCGAGGATATTGTGAGTTGGGGAATGCTGGAGGATGGGGTTGTTTGATCTCTGTTAATATCAAAACCTAGAGGCGTTATCTGGTAGAAGGGTTACATGAATTATTACAATAGTATTTCTTTTGCTTATTATAATAAACAAATATATTGGTAAATATAGGAGGATATTTAAGTTTTTCCAAGAATGGGAAAACCAAGGGGGTTAACACACGGGCAATCGTCAGATCACCTCGCGCCTATCGTCGGGTTACCGGAGCTATTGCGGTGTGTTGTGTATGATTCATATGTTCCTTCAATTTAGTAGAACCCATTAAGCCGCTGGGTTCGAGCAATGTCCGTTAAGTACCTTGCCCAAGGACACAACCGACTAGATAGTGACCAGTTTCAAACGTGCAACCTTTCAGCTAAAAGGCGCCACACTAAACCACCAGACTAACCGGTCGGAAAAATGCATATTCATAATGGTTTCCTCTTTAAAACGCATTACATTTTTTTATTTAAATGTTTTTTCTACCCAATAGTGTCCAAAGAGTTAAAAGTTTATTTATGTTTTATTTATGTGGATGGGAAAGCACAAGGGGTGATATCACACCGGCAATCGTCAGATTACCTCGCGAATTTATGTAAAAAACCAAGAGACATTATTAAATTGATAACTGATAGTTTTCTTTTTCCCCTACCATCGGGTTACCAGAGCTATCACAGTGTCTGTTGTAGTACTAATCCAATCTATAGAAATAAACAATTCCTTAAAAATTCGAATGTGTATTATTAATGTTTAGTTTAAAATTTAACCCTGAACTTCAATATAGGATGATGAAGAACCACAAAAAGAAATCACGTCTGTTGATACTTCTGTTATCACGTGAGTCTTACCTGGATATGAATAGAATAGATGCTAGGCTTCATTGAAATGTTTTAAGTCAAAGATATGAATTTTTAGACATAAGATGGATTTCAAGATATATTATGAGATGGGTTTTAAGATATTATGAGATTCGCGTTGCCTGAGTAAATGAATGGTAGTTTTTTATAAAATTCTTGTTTTATTCCTCTGGTTAAGAAAATGTTAGAGTTATCATACCATTAATCTTTAGATTACTTCAAGATTATAAGAGATCATTCTCAAAGAGGTAATCATCAGATTATACACAACAAACTGCATTAGCTTGGGTAACTCAACAGTGGTCCCAAAGTAACATTAGTGTAATAACCCTAACTTTTCTCCCACGCACATCCTATTTGTAGTGTTCAACACACGTTAGGTATAATACGTCCTTTATTATAAGTGTGTCGAGATGGAAAGAAACCGACGAGAGAGATGCCTGTGACTTATATAGCCGGCATAAAATAGAGCTCTTAAATATTACTACATTAATTACCTGTATTTTTTCATTTTTTACCGAGCTCACTTTCAATCCCATAACCACTAAGTCCTTTTTTATATGAATTGGTATCTAAATCGGTTGTGATAACCATTCGGCCACACAACCGTACCCCTTTGCCTGCGTTACACCAGTACCCTTCTAAAAAGTTCGTATGATGCGCCGGATATATCTGGCGTGGCGCATGGACTACTTTATTGTGTATTGGCGCAGAAAACTCCAAAAATCATGATGACGTGGCGTGATTGCACTTCCTTTCATTTATGTCAGTATTTTTGATACTTTAAGCTTTATATTTTAAAAATGATGCAACTTCGTTTGTGGTTGCGCAAATTAGTATTGCTGGTGTGGTGCAAAATTTAGATTAAAAAATGTTGGCGCAAAAATCCGGTGCACAGAAAACGTTTTTTCCAACAGGATACTATGCAAACTGATTTAGCACATTTTACCTGTGTTACACCAGTACTGTTTTCTGTTGTCCTACTCGCAATAATAGTGAGTATGCTGTACTATATCTATAAGTCCGGCCCGTTGGTCTAACGGTTAAGTGCGTCGCCTTTCATTCGAAAGGTTGCAGGTGCGAAACTGATCGCTAGCTAGTCGGTTGTGTCCTTGGGCAAGGCACTTTACGAACATTGCCTGAACCCAGCGGATTAATGGGTTCTACTAAATTGAAGGAACGTGTCTATCATATACAACACACTGCAATAGCTCCGGTAACCCGACGATGGGCGCGAGGTAATCTGACGATTGCCCGTGTGTTAACCCCCTTGGTTTTCCCATTCACGGGGATAAAGATGAATATCCTATACTATTTTTAAATTCCTTTATTCCAGTGGTTATTTGGAGCAAGTCCATCAAAACGTGAAGAAAGTTGAAAAATTGAAGGACAAAATTCACGAGCTCCAAAACCATGGAGGGGACACTGAACACCTCAAACGACAGAAACATAACCTGGAGAAGCAGGTTAGGCAGGACGTGCAAGACAATAAGAGGCGTCAGAGTAAAGGTGAGCACTCTATTATTCAGAGCTTTATACCATCTAATTTCTGTTACCAAATTATTGTATTCTCGTCTGGGTTTTACTATATTTATTTATCTTTCCTTAATGAAATGACATATTGTAATAATGGTTTTTTTTGCCAACATTTTTTTTCCTGTTCCTGTGTCGTGATTCGTTATGTCTGCTGTTATTTAGTCCGACCGGTTAGTATGTTGGTTTGGTGCAACATCTTTCAACTGAAAGGTTCGGAAAACTGGTTGCTAGTTAGTCGGTTGTGTCCTTGGGCAAGGCACTTATTGGACATTGCCTGAACCGAGTGGATTAATGGGTTCTATCAAATTGAAGGAATGTCTTAATTATAAACACACTGCAATAGCTCCAGTAACCCAACAGTGGGCGCAAGGTGATCTGACGATTACCTGTGTGATAACCCCCTTGGTTTTCCCATTCACGGGAATAAACATGAATATTTCATCCGATTCTATTCCCAAAGGACAGAGGAACTGAACAAGCCTGTCATGTACATTGAGAAAAAAAAATAAAATCAATATGGGTCCTTTTCAGATACAAAGATTATTTAGATTAAATTTTTAATTCTTTACTATCATATGGGATGGCATAGGATAGGATAGGATATACATGTTTATCCCCATTAATGGGATAACCATGGGGTTTAACACACTGGTAAATTGTCAGATCACTTAGCGCCCATTGTAGGGTTACCGGAGCTATTGCAGTGTGTTAGGCATAATAGATACGTTTCTTCAAATTAGTAGTTAACCCATTATTTTGCTGGTTTAAGGCAATGTCTGTAAGTGCCTTGCCCAAGGTCACAACCGAGTAGCTAGCAACCTTTCGGTTGAAACGTGCCGCACTAAACCGCCAGACTAACCGGCCGAAAATTCTTTACTAACATATCAGATTTGAAACTTAAAAGGAGGAAAACAAGAATTTCATTATTTGAAAAACGCTGCAACTGAGATATACGACCTGCTTGCGCGTACTAGAATGGAGGGCATGGCTCATTCACATCAATTCGAGGAGCAATTGCAGAAGATCTTGAAGGAAATGGAAAACAAGGATAAGGATATAGAATATCTCGAACACCGGGTGGAGCAAGAGAAGAGGGTAGGTGGATTTCTTTAGGAAAGGAAAGGAAATTTTTTTTGTTTTTTTTGTACGGTCGTGTGGCCAAATGGTTAAAGCGACCGATACATATACAGACTCCTAAATAAAAACCAGACGAAACCTTAATGGGTTTAAAACTGAGATTGACCAAAAAAAAAATAAAAAAATAAAGTTTTTTATTGACATGCGGCCGTATTGTTACCGTGACCGATAATATTGATTGGAAAGGAAAGTTTTTGGTTAACCCGTCCGATACATATACAAAATTATATATAAAAACAATCTTAGCAACGGGCCCATTAAGGTTCGAAACTAAGTCCGGTAAAAAAAAGCAAATTAAAAAAGAAAGTTCTTTATTTATGGTCGTGCGATCGAATTGTTATCTTGACTGATACATATATCGATTGCTATATAAAATGGTTCCATGACAACTGAACCCCTTACAACTGAACCCTTACAACTGAACCCTTTACAACTGAACCCCTACAATTAAGTCCCTTACAACTGAATTCCTTTTAACTGAACCCCTTTAAACTGAACCCCTTTACAACTGAACCCATTTCAATTGAACCTCTTTACAACTGAACCCCCTTTTCAGTTAAAAGCGTTCGGTTAAAAGGGGTTCAGTTGTAGGGGCTCAGTTGTAAGGGGCTCAGTTGTAAGGGGTTCAGTTGACTGGTCACCATATAAAATAGGTCTCACTCACTAATGAGACCATCATGGGGTCGAACCTTGGCTTGATAATAAAATAAAAAAAGGGAAAAATTATTTTTGTTATTATATACTCTGTGATATTGTTATACTATTTTTGTTATACTCTGTGATAATATTATATGCTCTGTGATACACAACACACTGTAAAAGATTTATTTACCCGACAGTAGACGTGAGGTAATTTGATGATTTCCCGCATGATAATGGCTTTATGTTTTCTCATTTACCGGTACCACATGAATATCCTATTCCGTAATGGTTCTAGTTTACAGTGTAATTTCTTGACATTTTAAATGCAAAAGATGATTGTTGAAATTGTGTGGCCGACTGGTTAGTGCGGCCGATTCGTAGACTGATATGTCCCATAAAATCATTGATAATCAAAGTCCTCTAGAATAGTTTGGTTTATTTTTTGTTTCCACGATGAAAACATGAAGCAGGACTATTCATAAAAATTTGGAAAACGGGGAAAAAACGACAAAACAACAGTCGTTAGAACACGTCTAAAAAGCAATAAATTATTAAATTTCGGTATAATTAAACGTTTAGTTTATTTTTTGACCCAAATAAAAAAATTTAAATAAATAAATAGGCTAAAATAAAAATTAAAAAAATAAATGATTATAAAGAATTACACTATTACACTAAGCCTCGAAGAAAAGTGTGCGGCAATAAAGATTTCTCAATGGTTTTGGGGACGTGTCCAATATGAGTTCAATACTTTTTATGATAAACAAATTATGATCTTTAAAATACATAGGAATTTTTCAGGAATAAATGCGTAATAGATACAACAGCTTCAAAACTTAATAGCATAAGATGTCACACTACATTGTGCTTTTTTCTTTCACACATCCTAATAAGTGGTTTGTCTTCATAAACCTGAAGAAAAAAGATATATAAACATTAATTCAAAAATATGATTTTTTTATCATAATTTTACATAGTTGGTAAAGCTTACTTTTGCTTACATACCCTTTGGTAAAAGCTACTTTTACATACCAGTTAGTAAGACAGTGGTGTGGAGATTATGAAAAACTCCAAAACGATCATTTGCTGACTAAGGATGAGGTCAGCAATATGAGAAAGAGCAATCGAAAACTACAAAGCGTGAGTTTCCTTGATTATGGTATCAGTTTTAATTATATGATGATTATTTTTGTTTTAGTTTCTTTATATTTCGCTCCTTCATTACATTAAAGAAGATTGGCATAATTAGTTAAAGTTAAGGAGATATGATAAAACGGCAAAACTACAGTAGTTAAAACATGTCAGTGAATAGACACATTGCAAGTTAGAAAAAAAATGATGTGGCCTTTAAACCTAACAGTAATAAAGAACAAAATTAATTAAATTTAAGCCTTGACCAAAAGTGTGCAAGCACGGCTTAGTACAGGAGCCGGCTTTAGAAGATTGAAGGGAAAAAAGAAAAACCCCTAAAATGAAATTCCACATTTTGATTATATGATAATGACTCAAAACATGCTAGGCGAAAAAAAAACGATCACCATAATCGGTTATAATAAAAATGGCAGAGGATGACACTAGATTATTTCCACATTCACGTAGGGGTTTTGTTCTAAGACCACCAACTAGCGCTAAGCGCACAATTTCTGCCTTTTTTAGCTTACCACCCAAAAACAAATTAACATTGCTGGTACTTACCATTTTATATGAATCCAGGAGTTGGAAAAGCAAAAAAGGCATTTGGAGGACCTGGATAAGAATAAGCTGGGAACAGTTGCAAAGATAGACCATGAACAAAGCATTCGAGAGTTTGAACAGGTGAGTTGAACTGAGCTGAGCAAGTATCTGGTTACAGGGTAGGATATTCATGTTTATCCCTGTGAATGGGAAATTCAAGGGGGTTAACACACGGGCAATCGTCAGATCACCTCGCGCCCACCGTCGGGTTACCGGAGCTATTGCAGTGTGTTGTGTATGATTCACAATTTCCTTCAATCTGGTAGAACCCATTAATCCGCTGGGTTCAGGCAATGTCGGTAAAGTGCCTTGCCCAAGGACACAACCGACTAGCTAGCGACCAGTTTCGCAACTGCAACCTTTGATTGAAAGGTGACGCACTTAACCACCAGACTAACCGGTCGGACTACAGGTTGGCTTTTAGTGATTTTATAGAAGGTTCTGTGTAACCAGATTCGTGTAACCAGCTTCAGATTCTTATAAACATGTTTTTAACGACTGTCATTTTGTCTGCTTTTGGTGTTTTTTATGAAAGCTTATGCAACAAAACAAGAATCAAGAATCTGGTTACACGAATGCATTGTGAAGAGTTTCCACATGTATAGTGGTTGGATCACCTCGCGCCCACCGTCGGGTTACGGAGCTATTGCAGTGTGTTGTGTATGATTCACACGTTCCTTTAATTTAGTAATGTGTATATGTGTGTTGTGGGGCAATTGTCTGCGCCGGTCAACATGACCAATGACGGACCGTCATTTTGCCATCTGAATTATGCCTTAAATGAATTGTGAAACTCCATTTTTCTTTTTCTCATTATACCAAACCAAGAACGACCCCCACATATAATTTAGTACAAGTTAGTCGGACAAGTATGACGAATTACAATGATCCTAATTACAAAATAAATGCATTTCAACAGCACATTCAGACATTGAAACAAAAATTAGAAGTAATGGTGTGGACATTAAAAGAGAAGGAAACAGCGTTGGAAGAGCAAGGTAGGAAGATCAACCAATTGAAGGGGGCTCTTAGGAAGGGAGGATCAGTTCCAGCTACAACGGAAGCTTTGTATAAACCTGTTCCGGAGAAAGAGAATGGAAAGACATCTGTTGCAAAAAAAGAAGCGTAAGTTGATTTTTTTACATGTTATATGGCCGGTTAGTCTGGCGGTTAAGTGAGCCTCCTTTCAATCGAAAGGTTGCAGGTGCGAAACTGGTCGCTAGCTAGTTGGTTGTGTTCCTGGGCAAGGCACACAGATATTGCCTGAACCCAGCGGATTAATGGGTTCTACCAAATTGAAGGAACGTGTGAATCATACACAACACACTGCAATAGCTCTGGTAACCCGACGGTGGGCGCGAGGTGATCTGACGATTACCCGTATGTTAACCCCCTTGGTTTTCCTATTCAAGAGGATAAACATGAATATCCTATCCTATCCCTAACCTATGTACTCGACAAATGACATATGGCTTGCAATATATTAAGGATTTAGATCAATAGAAGGAAATTAAAAGTTGCAACTTATTGCTACAATTCTATCCCTTGTAAACTGTCCCGAGTTTTTGCATAAAGTTGCAAATAAAGGAAGTGTTAGTTAATTTTTTACAATTTGGGGAAATAGCTGTTTTAGCCTGATGAAAATAGTTTTTTTTGTAAATTTAAGGGACACAGTTGTGTAAAATTAAGGGACTCAATTGTATATTTAGGTTTATCCCTGTAAATTGAAAAACACAGGGGTGTTTCTTTACTTTAGCACCAATTAAACCACTGGGTTTAAACAATGTCCACTAAGTGCATTGCCTAAGGACACATCTTACTAGCTAGCGAACAGTTTTGAACCTGCAACCCTTTCAACTAACAGGCGACTCACTTATCCATCAGACTAAATCAGTCAGCTAGGTGCCTTTCAAAAAGGAAATCCAATGGTGGCCTGTGTTTCTATAGAATATTCAATCCCAACATAAAATATTCAATCCCAACATAAAATATTCAATCCCAACATAGAATATTTAATCCCAAGTCTCAATCATACAAAAAACACAACGTAATAGCTCCGGTAACCCGACGATGGGCGCGAGGTGATCTGTAGATTGCCTGTCTGTTACCCCCTTGGTTTTCCCATTTACGGGGATAAACATGAATATCAAATCCCAACATCCAACCTTACACCACCAGAGCTTCAGATGCAAGTGGTAACATACCCCTCCCACCCCCAATGTCACTGCTGTGAAAGATGAAATGGACTCCTTGAAAATGAGAGTTAAAACCTTGGAAAGAGAAAACAAGCAGTTAAAGAGGAAAAAGGTAAATTAAAACTTTCCCATTTTTTAGCAATATGATTAAAACTTTAACAAGTATTTAAAACTTTTCTATTTTTTAGCTAAATGATTTAAACTTTTCCATTTTTTTAGAAAAACAAATAAAACTTTCACAGTTAAATGATTAAGATTCATTTTCGAAACTTTTTAAGTTTTAATGCATAAGAAGAAAAATAGCCCAGAATTGGTTATTGTACATATTCCAGCATATCATATGTGTTTATAAATGATTTGTTACATCATGGGTGAGGATTGAATAGGGAATAGGATAGGATATTCATCTTTATCCCTGTGAATGGGAAATCCAAGGTCGTTAACACACGGGCAATCGTCAGATCACCTCGCGCCCACCGTCGGGTTACCGTATAGCTATTGCAGTGTGTTGTATATGATAGACACGTTTCTTTAATTTGGTAGAACCCATTATTCCGCTGGGTTCAGGCAATGTCCTTGAAGTGTCTTGCCCAAAGACACAACCAACTAGCTAACAACCAATTTCAAACCTACAACCCTTCGGCTGAAAGACGACACACTAACCAACTGAGCTAAACGATCGGGCTTCTACTGTTCTAGACATTTTTCTTGAACCCTTAAAGCCCCTGTGAGGTTATGTCCCATAAGAGCCCCACCCTAGAAGAACCAACCAGCTAGCAGCTGGTTTTTATCCGACGATATTTTGGTTGATATTCTATGATTTAAAGTAACTGGCCAAAACTGGCCAGGCAACACAAATTGTCCAACTCCCATGTCAAGCTCCAATCTACACTTTGTACATATAATCGCACATTTTCAGTCCACAATCGCACACTTTTGTCTCTTTTCACAGCCGGAGACAAAGGGTGTCCAACAGAAAGCGCCGGTAATTGAAGAAATGAAAACCAAATCAACGGTAAAGTTGTTTGAACTGTGACCGCTATATATGTTGGAGAATGTTGCATGGTAGGATGGGATGTTCATGTTTATTTCTGTGAATGGGAAACCAAGGGGGTTAACACACAGGCAATCGTCAGATCACCTTGCGCCCATCGTCAGGTTACCGACGCTATTGTAGTGTGTTGTGTATAATTCACACACTCCTTTAATTTGGTAAAACCTATTAATTCGCTAAGTTCAGGCAATGTCTAGTAAATGTCTTGCCCAAGGAAACAACCGACTAGCTAGCGGACAGTTTCGAACCTACAATCCTGCTGAAAGGCGACGCACTAACCCACCTATCTATTCGGTCAGTCGTATCTTTCATGCTAAAATTTCATCTTCCAGTGTGTTTTTTGCAACATAGGGGAGCACAAACTAATGTATTGTAATATAGGGAGCACAAACTAATGTATTGTAATATAGGAAGTACAAACTAATGTATTGTAATATAGGGAGTACAAACTAATGTATTGTAATATAGGGGAGTACAAACTAATGTATTGTAATATAGGGGAGTACAAACTAATGCATTGTAATATAGGGGAGTACAAACTAATGTATTGTAATATAGGGGAGTACAAACTAATGTATTGTAATATAGGGAGTACAAACTAATGCATTGTAATATAGGGGAGTACAAACTAATGTATTGTAATATAGAGAGTACAAACTAATGTATTGTAATATAGAGAGTACAAACTAATGTATTGTAATATAGGGGAGTACAAACTAATGTATTGTAATATAGAGAGTACAAACTAATGTATTGTAATATAGAGTACAAACTAATGTATTGTAATATAGGGAGTACAAACTAATGTATTGTAATATAGGGGAGTACAAACTAATGTATTGTAATATAGAGAGTACAAACTAATGTATTGTAATATAGGGAGTACAAACTAATGTATTGTAATATAGAGTACAAACTAATGTATTGTAATATAGGGAGTACAAACTAATGCATTGTAATATAGAGTACAAACTAATGTATTGTAATATAGGGGAGTACAAACTAATGTATTGTAATATAGGGAGTACACACTAATGTATTGCAACATAGGGAGTACAAACTAATGTATTGTAATATAGGGGAGTACAAACTAATGCATTGTAACATAAGGGAGTACAAACTAATGTATTGTAATATAGGGAGTACAAACTAATGTATTGTAATATAGGGGAGTACAAACTAATGTATTGTAATATAGGGAGTACAAACTGACAAAATGGAAGAGCCAGAAGAAGACAAGCCTCCACCAGTTATAACGAAGTGCATTGCTATCCAAACCTACCCCGTTTCAGCTCTGTCTCACATGCCAGGTGATACCACATTTCTTTTCACTGTAAGAAAGAATTAACTTTTACCTGGGCCCTCTAGATTATAACGGGATAATGGCACTGCCATGACCAAACCAAACAAGTTATTAATTTAGTTTATTTTTGGTTCCCGCGATGAAAACATGATGCAGGACCGTTGATAAAAATTTGGAAAACGACAAAACGACAGTAGTTAGAACAACTCTAAAAAGCAATTAATTGTTAAATTTTGTTATAATTAGACATGACCGCTAAACCCAAGTGTGTGTGGCCTAATCTCCACTTTAATAATTTACATGGCATTTTCGTCTCTATAGGCAGGTAACAGTGGCATTTCCTTACAATCCAGAGGATTTTAATTTTAAAAATATTATACCAAAATTTCAATAACTCACTTCAAAGGTTACGGCATCTAACTATGGGGTGTTTTACTGACAATCAGTGCACCATTATATGCCGGTTAGCTTAGTGGGTTTGTGCATCGTTTTCAGGCGGAAGGTTGATGGTTCAAAACTGGACCCTAGCAAATCGGCTGTGTGACTGTGTCTTTGGACAAGATCTAATACTGACCATAGAAATATAATACTGACCATGGAAATATAATACTGACCATAGAAATATAATACTGACCATAGAAATATAATACTGACCATGGAAATCTAATACTGACCATAGAAATATAATACTGACCATAGAAATCTAATACTGACCATAGAAATCTAATACTGACCATGGAAATCTAATACTGACCATAGAAATATAATACTGACCATAGAAATATAATACTGACCATAGAAATCTAATACTGACCATAAAAATATAATAATGACCATAGAAATATAATACTGACCATAGAAATATAATACTGACCATAGAAATATAATACTGACCATGGAAATCTAATACTGACCATAGAAATCGAATACTGACCATAGAAAAATAATACTGACTATAGAAATCTAATACTGGCCATAGAAATATAATACTGACCATGGAAATTTAATACTGACTATAGAAATCTAATACTGACCATAGAAATATAATACTGACCATGGAAATCTAATACTCCAGCTTCTGAGCGAAAGAACTTGTACAACATCGCTCAGGGGATGACACAGCAGTTTGGCGATGACTGGACAAAAGCGGCAATATCGTTGTCACGGTTACAAGCAGATGACATCAGCGAATTAGACCACGGACTTCAGAGCGAGGACGAATTCATGGAAATGTTTTCGGTGAGACACAATAAGCACGCTTTGTGGGGTAAATTCGGCCGGATAGTTTGGTGGGTTAGTGCGCTGCCTTTCAACTGGAAGGTCGTAGGATCGGAAATACTCACAACTTTTTCCTGGGTAATCTGGTGGTTTAGTGGGTCACCTTTGAGCAGAAAGTTTGCACAAACTGGTCTCTAGCTAGTCGGTTGTGTCCTTCACTTTACCGACATTGCCTGAACCCAGCGGATTAATGTGTTCTACTGAATTTGAAAGAAGGTGTGAATCATACACAACACACTGCAATATGTCCTGTGTGTTAACTCGTCCAACTTTTTATCTGATTGTGTCCTTGTTAAATGTGCTTAACAATTGTTGCTTTGCTCCAAAGTATTTTTTTCAAATCCTAAAAATTCTGTTAATTTATGGTGATCATTGCGTTTCCTGTTCAATTTTGTTGTCAAAATAATAAGATACCCTTTACAGGGTTCAACCAATACTAAACGACAAAACTTAACTTCCAGAACCTCACTGAAGGTAAGTTGCATAGGAGATAGGATTAATATATTTTATTCCTAATTGCATATTATCGGAGAGGTGAAAGGTCACTTTCTGCATCTGCATGAATATCCTATCCCAGTGGTCCCCAACCTTTTAACGCTTCGGATCAGTAAATATTTGAGAATTTTACTGAGGCCCAATTAAGGGAATCTTGATTTGCACACATACCCTTCCAGGAAAACATGCCAACAAGCAGCTTTGTGATGTCACAAGTAGGCTTGGAACATTAAAACAAATAATTTCTAGGAATTTGCAAAACAATTAAGTGTAAGGAAAAAACTATGCAATACAAAAATGGGTTCAGTAAACGCTCACTTTTAAATTGTTGGTTCTATCAATATAATACCCTTTATACTCGCCAATAGGTCGCGCCACCGTTTAGGTCGCACTGTTAGTTTTGTGTTAAAAAAGTTTAATGTATAGTTGACTTTCACATAAAAAAGTTTAATGTATAGTTAGTTGACTTTCACAAAGGTCGCAGCGAAAATCTAAGGATTTAAATTGCTCTTTTCCTAGCTTTTTTGCATAGATAATTTTGTGTAGGGCTTAATCTAATCAAAATATGTTTATCGACACCTGTGAGCGATAATAAGTGCATGTTCGCAAGCACAGAACATACGATTTTCATGAATAACTTGCAATAGTCGAAAACTTCCAATTTTGTTCTGACTTGGTGGCAATTTGCACTTATGTCAAGCGGATTGGTCACACCTATATTTTTTTTTTAATATAAGGAAAAATTTGCAACCTATCTGCGAGTGTATAGTATACAGCAACATTTATTTTATGAATTGCAGAAATGCTAATACCTTAGAATGTATCAAGACTATAACCAATACTAATTATATAAAAATGTAATGAAAGTATACTTAGTATATTGTTCTTGTAGTCGCAAGATGAGGAATTGGCAGACGCAAGAGAAGACCTTGTTACTTGCAGGGTGGGTTGGATTATCTTGGGATATTCTTTATCTAATGTGGAATGAATGGAAAATTTAATTCTATAATCATAATATTTTTGGATTTAAATAGAATAAGATATTTATATATCTATCAAAAAACGGGATAGCGAAAGAGGGCGTTATCCTATGGGCAATCGTATTGCAGTGTGTTGTATATGATTCACACGTTTCTTCAATTTAGTAGAACTCATTAATTTGCTGGTTTTGGGGAAAACCTGGCCTTGCCCAAGGACATACATGACTAGCTGGCGACCATTTTCGAAGCTGAAACCCTTCGGCTGAAAGGCAACTTACTAACCAACCAAGCTAATCCATAAACGCCCCGTTCCTATACTCATTAAACACGATTCTCCCCCCCTGTCCACAGGTATCCAGTAGCATACAGCAGCTTGCAGAAGGCATGTTGTGTGGGGTGGATCCCCAAGATCTAGAAGAGAAGAATCTAACAAGCATCAACACAATGCATAATGAGGTGAGGTGTAAAGCAGTTGTCTCCACCCCCAGTCTGGCATTAAACCACCAAGCTAATCATTCAGGGATAAAACATATATTTGTTACTTGGTGCAGTTTTCAAATGCCAATAAAACGCTTGTCCTACAGCCAGAGGTTGGGTTTGGTTTAAAGCAGTTGCCCCCAACCCATAGTCTGTTCCGTTAATCAGTGGGCACCGTACAGTGTGTTGTGTATGATTGAGACGTTCCTTCATGTTGGTAGAACCCATTATTCCGCTGGGTTCAGGCAATGTCCGTTAAGTGCCTTGCCCAAGGACACAACCGAGTCTAGCTTAGCGACCAGTTTCAAACCAACAATCATTCGGCTGAAAGACGACGCATTAACCCACCAAGCTAATTGGTCGGGGATTAAACAAATATCTGCTGCATTGGTGAAATTCCTAAGTTCCATAAAACGCTTGTCTTTCAGTTGGAGAGCATTGTTAAAAAGATCTCAAACTTCGTGAGTAAAACTCAAGCTGTGATTGGCTGTCAGACTGGTATGATGTCAGAGGCAAATGAGGTCATCAAGAAATCTCTTCCGGATTCGATTCTTGGGAAGTTGGATAAGGTGAGAAAGGAACGGGTTTTACGATATCCAGAAATTAGTTTAACGAACACCAAACACCCGTGTTACACAAACCCAGAAATCAGTGTAGAACTCAACTTGGGCAAAACCCTTGTTCTATGTGTCAACTCTATTTTGACAAGATCGACCTTAGGATAGGATATTCATGTTTATCCCCAAGAATGGGAAAACCAAGGGGGTTAACACACAGGCAATCGTCAAATCACCTCGCGCCCATCCGTCGGGTTACCAGAGCTATTGCAGTGTGTTGTATATAATAGAGACGTTCCTGCAATTTAGTAGACCCCATAATTCCGCTGTCCGCTGGGTTCAGGCAATGTCTGTTAAGTGCCTTGCCCAAGGACACCACCAACTAGCTAGCGACCAGTTCAAAACCTGTAACCTTTCGCGACTAGTTCAAAACCTGTCCGGACGCAGAAGCTATTGCAGTTAGTGTTTTAACCTTCAGCTCTCGCCACAGGCATCGTAAGTTGATACAGGTGCGAGTTCAAGGTTCTTTAATGCTAGGTTTCGTAAGTTGCAACAGGCATCGTAAAGCAACAACACAAGGTTTAATGTTGAGTTTTTCCCCTCAGATCAAGGTGCAGAACAGTCTGATGTCACAAATGAGTTTGTCGTGTTCCGAACATAGTCAGGAATGGAAGGATATGAGCACCACAGAACAGGTTGTGATGTCATATAGAAACAGGATGTGATGTCATATAGACACAGAACTCGTTATGATGTTAAACAGAAACAGGTTGTAATTTCACAGGAGTTGTTTCACCACAAGCAATTGTTTATTATGATTAGTTTTTTTAACCCAATAATACTCCAGGATAAGATACCATATTATGCAAAATGCCTTTCCCTTGGATACAAACTGTAATGGCAGGTTTCTACCCCACAACATTTCGCCCGACAGTCTAGCTCTCTATGATTAAGCTAACCAGCTACATTGGCTCGGCCAGTTAGTCTGGCGGTTTAGTGCGTCACCTTTCAATCGAAGGGTTACAGGTTTGAAACTGGTCGCTAGCTAGTGGATTGTGTCCTTGGGGACAAGGCACTTAACAGACATTGCCTGAACCCAGCGGATTAATGGGTTCTACCAAATTGAAGGAACGTTTCCTATTCCCGGGGATAAACATGAATATTCTACCCTATCTCTACCCTATGGTTCCAATACAATGTTGTTGCAGATTCGCTGTAAACTGAAGCTTATTGAGGAAAGTTTAAGGGGAATTGTATCGGAGACGATGAACGTTTATATCAGTGAAGTCGCCAAACAGGTATTTGGGTTGTAGGAGCTGGGTTTACCACTAACGTGAAGCAAATGTGTGGGGTTTAGAAGAACACTGACAATTCTTTAGAGCTGCGTTGGCACGTTCCTTGTTGAAGATTATTTTTCTGTCGCCTTTTAACTAAAGGGTTGCAGGTTCGAAACTGTTTACTAGCTAACCGGCTGTGTCCTTGGGCAAGACATTTAACGGACATGGCCTGAACCCAGCAGATTAATGGGTTCTATCAAATTTAAGATGTGAATCATGCACAACACACTGCAATAGCTCCGGTAACCCGACAGTGGACGCGAGGTGATCTGACGATTGCCCGTGTGTTAACCCCTTTTGTTTTCCCATTCACGGGGATAAAGACGAATATCCCACCCAGCACGCGGAATACAGTGACATCCATGAGTCCGTGCGCGACGACAGTCGAGTGGAAGTAAACAAGATCGTCGACGACCCGAAAATCGTCGTTCGCGACATCCAGAACAAAGTCGAATCCTCCGTTCGGTACATGGCCAAGGTCACGCGGGCCGAGAGGGGAATCCCCACGAAAAGGAACCTATTTCGGGGCCAAAGACACAACGGAATGGGAGAGGGTTTGCAAGGTATGATTGGGACAGTGTTTCTCAAACTGTGTGCCGCGGCACACTAGTGTGCCATCTGAGATTCTCAGGTGTGCCGCGAAACTTTTTGGAATTTTGAAAAATTATGTAGGAAACCTATTTGGGTTACGAGTGGGCAAATTGGGCATACGCGACTTTAATGCACAGAAATGTCTTTTCTCAAGTTTAGTAGCAAGTAGAGTAGACAGTATTGCTATGTGTAGCGATGGATTAAGGGTGATTGTCATGTCATGAACACAATTCATTGTTCAGTGTTGTGTATTAATGTATTTTTAACACATGCATCACATTTCGTCCTGCACGCTGAGTAATGAAAGCTATCTAGATAACAGGAGAGAAACCATTTTATTAATAAGATTATTCCATAAGCAAACTTTGGTTATTGGATCCCATTTAAACTTTTATTTAGTACTCAGTTGTTAATATTTAGTACTCAGTTGCATATCAAATTTTAAATATAGATAGTGTATTAAAAATGGAGAAGTTTTTTGATAGAAAAAGTAGCGGCACAGTAAAACGGAAAGAGACACCGACAGTTCAGCAGAAGTGTAACAAACGAAAATATAAAGAAGATTATATTCAGTTCGGGTTCATTGCCTCAGGACCTGAAGATAACCAACAGCCTTTTTGCATCATCTACAACAGCGGTTCCCAAACTGGGCGCCGCGGCGCCCTGGGGAGCCGCGAGACTTTGCCAGGGGCGCCGCGAAAGCATGCGGAAGTTGCTGTATTTATTATATTGTTTTCTCACAAAAAATTACAGTACATGTGTTAGTCGGAGATGTATGAGCCTAGTATGCAACCCCATACAGTATTCGTTTTACTTGATAAAAATCCATTGTTCGGTGTTAACTGCCACTATTTGCTCACTAACATGGCATTGTTTTCGAATAATGGTTTGTCAAATAACTGCTTTGCATTAATTGACTGTTCGTCACTTTAGTAGTTTAGTGAATAGTTTTAAAGAGTTTGAATGGTTATCCAAATGCACGTTATAGTCTGGATATACAATATACAATACATGCAGTTTGAAAATTTTGGCTTTATGAGGGAGCCGCAAGGTTTAATAAGTTTACAAAAGGCGCCGCCAACAAAAAAGTTTGGGAACCGCTGATCTACAATACTGCCTTGTCAAATTAAGCACTGGTTCCAAGCAAGCTCGCGAGGCACCTCAATACAAATCACCCCACGTTTAAAAATAAATCAAAAAATTACTTTGTAAATCTGATGTCACAAACAAACAAACAAGCTAAGAAATTAAATTGCTACCTCAAACTGCCGGAAAGAGGATTGATTACGAGTTGCAAAGTAGCAAACCTATTGGCAAAACGTAAAAATGCAAACACTGACGCAGAATCCATTATCGCACCTCAATAGCCATTGTTGTCGAAGAAATGCTCGGAACTGCTGCCGCCGAAAAAGTTATCAGAGTTCCACTGTCAAATAAAACAATGTCACGGAGGATACAGGATTTGTCCTCGGATTTAAAAGATCAAGTTCGTGAACATTTTGTTGCTAAAAAAGATGAACTTTCTGTGTTGTGGTCTTTACAAGCGGACGAATCAACTGACAGATCTGGAAAATCCCATCTGCTTGTATTTATTCGATTCGCAAAGGATTCAAAATTGGTAAATGAATGCTTGTTTTGCAAACAATTAGAAGACACAACCAGAGGAGAGGATATGTTTAAATTGGTTGATGAAAACGTTTTGCTTTCCAAGTTGGAGCGGAGTATCACTGTGTGAGCGATGTACTGGTTGTCCTTCGATGCAAAAAAAACAAAAAGGATTTGTTGCGTTTGTGCTACAAAAAAGATGGAACCTCGTTGCGATCTTATATGTGCCAAACGACAAGCACACCCATCCTATTAAATTTTAATAAACTTTGCTGAGTAAAATTCCTTGATTCAATTTGTTTTGTTTAAGTGTGCCGCGATTTTTTTAGAATTTACTTAGTGTGCCACGAGCTGGAAAAGTTTGAGAACCACTGGATTGGGATGTGAAGCAACACTGCATGACTGGTGGTATATAGTAGGATTGGATATTCATGTTTGTCCCTGTGAAGTGGAAAACCAAGGAGATTAACACACGGGCAATTGTCAGATCACCTTGCGCCCACCGTCGGGTTACCAGAGCTATTGCAGTGTGTTATGTATGATTCCTACGTTTCTTCGATTTAGTAGAACCCATTAATATGCTGGGTTTAGGTTTTTCCACTCACGGGGATAAAGATCCTATCTGTCATCCCAGACATTTTTATCCCCCACCTTCCCACCTAGACATGGGGCAAGGCAGAAATGCTGGTACCTGGAGCTCAATGGTGGGTCATCGAGGCCTTCGAAGTTTCGACGGTTTCGTCGCAGAGCAAAACCCATTCATGCTGATGGGGCACGCTAATGCGGGGATTAAAATGGCAAAACCTGGCGCAAAAAAGTACCGATCGCAGATCAAACCTGAAACGGCTGACAATCAAAAAGGTGGTGATAGTTTACTAATTTTGTTTAACAGATTAGTCTGATGGGTTAGTGTGTCGCCTTTTAACCGAAAGGTTATAGGTTCGAAACTGGCCCTAGCTAGTCGGTTATGTCCTTGAACAAGGCATTTAGCGGATTTCGCTTGAAACCAAGGCATTTATGGGTTCTACTAAGACAGTAGAAATGTCATAATCATACACAACACACTGCAGTAGCTTCCGTAACCCGACGTTGGGCGCTAGAATATTCATGTTTATACACGTGAATGGGAAACCAAGGGGATTAACGGACAATCGTCATATCACCCACCGTGGAGTTGCCTATTGCAGTGTGTTGTTGAGTTATTGCAGTGTGTTGTAAATGATTCAGGCGTTCCTTTAGTTCGACAGAACCCATCATTCCACTGGGATAAAGGCTACATACGGCAAGTCCTTTTTTCAAAGACAAAACCCGACTGGCAAGCGACCAGTTTCGAAACTGCATCCTTTCGGCTGAAAAGCGATGCACTAACCCACCAAGCCAATTGGGTGGCGAAGTAATCTGACGACTACCCGTGTGATAACGCCCGTTGCGGTTTTCCATTTATCGGGTTGAACATGGATTTTATCTCATACAATATATATTGTGAAATAATAATAGCTTTATGACGTAACACGGATATTTATGACGCAGTAAGAATGACGCGACAGCCGGCGAAAGACTTACATTTATTGAGGTTGAAACGAACCAAAATGAAATCGGAGATCGCTAAGACTCGTGGCTTAGGAATGGTGGTGAAGAATTGTAAGTTGCATTTAATTGGGATATCCATGTTTTTTTTTTTATAAGAGTCGGTATATGTATCGGTTGCGTTAAACATAAGGCCACACGACCGTACAATGATATCCATGTTTTTTTTGTTTTTTTTGTTATGTTTTATACGGAGCCAAGTTTCGAACCCAGGATGGGCTTATCACTTGGACCGTTTTTGTATATAAAGGTATATGTATCGGTCGCGCTAACCATTGGGCCACACGACCGTACAATGATATCCATGTTTTATCCGGGTAAACAGGAAAACGCAAACTGCGTCATCACATGGGCAATTGAACCGTTTGCTTGGTGGATTAGTGCGTCGCCGTTCAGCCAAAAGGTTGAAGGTTCGAAACTTGTCGCTAGCTGGTCGGTTCTGTCCTTGTGCAAAGCACCTAATGAAAATTGCCTGAAGCCAGCGGATTAATGGGTTTTACCTCAATATTAGCAACGTCTCAAAAACGTACAAAACACTGCAATCTCTCCGAAAACGTAACCGTGGACACACGTTATTAAATGTAACCGTGGTATTTACTATCCGCCAGAATGGAATACCCCCCCCCCCCATCCATCCATCTAATATTTAAATAACTTACGTTCCGCAGTTTCCGCCAGCCCCGCACAGCGGAAACTGAATACCTCGATTTTCCAAGATCCGCAGTTGACTGGAACCAATCTGAATATGAACCGGATTAATCCGGTTTTTGCCAGTAACCTGCCCAAGGTTCATTCCTATCCCGAATCAAGTAGGTTGCTTTGCGGTTTGTATATCAGGATAGGATATTTATGTTTTATCTAAGTGGGAAAACCAGGGTGGTTAACACACAGGCAATCGTCAGATCACCTCGCGCCCACCATCGGTTTACCGGAGCTATTACAGTGTTTTGTTTATGATTCGCATGTTCCTTAAGTTTGGTAGAACCCATTAATCTGCTGGGTTATTCATATCCATCTTTAGTGGGAGGTGGGGTACGATAGTGAAGTTTTAGTTTGGGTTTGGCGGCCACCTCCAAATATACCCATTTAGTTAATTGAATTATAGACGTGTTTTAACGACTGTCGTTTTGCCGTTTACATTTTTAAAGGGGGTTTTGTGGCGTTTTCATCTTGGTGAATGGAAAACTAGGGGGTTAACACACAGGCAATCGTCAGATCACCTCGCGCCCATCGTCGAGTTACCGGAGATATTGCAGTGTGTTGTATATGAATCACACGTTCCTTCAATTTGGTAGAACCCATTTAGAAGAGGCGACAGAAGGGGACTTGTGTAACCCCCCCATCCACTTTTACTACGTCATAGTACGTGACGTAATCCCCCCACTTCACCTTTATACTACGTCATAGGTCGTGACGTAATCCCCACTAACGTCATACCACCTCACAGGACCATCAACTAGGCCCGCACCGGCAGAGAAAGACACAGGTGGATTAACGATGTTCGATCTACAGAACCAAATCAACCAGCAGTTGTTGATTCCCGTTCCTGTGAGTTCCTGTGCATTGGGTTTAGGATAGGATACTCGTGTTTATCCCTGTGAAGGGGAAAACCAAGGGGGTTAACACACGGGCAATCGTCAGATCACCTCGCGTCCACCGTCGGGTTACCGGAGCTATTGCAGTGTGTTGTGTATGATAGACACGTTCCTTTAATTTGGTAGAACCCAATAATCCGCTGGGTTCAGACAATGTCCGTAAAGTGCCTTGCCCAAGGACACAACCGTCTAGCTAGCGACCAGTTTCGCACCTGCAACCTTTGGCTTGAAAGGCGACGCAATTAACCGTTACACCAACCGGCCGCTTTACAGAGCGTCAGTATATTTCTTAAATGTTTTATTCTTATTTTTTCGTAACGTTCTATATGTCGCTTTGATGTTTACATTGTTTTATTTCCTACATTTTTAAGGTGTGTTTTTTCAAAATGACTTCACACATGTTATATATGGCTCACATGTAGATCTTCAAGTATCATAGCGTAAGGCGTTTAAGTTGTAAGGTTTGTACTAGGATAGGATAGCCTTGGACACAACGGACTTGCTAGCGACCAGTTTTGTACCTGCAACCTTTTGATTAAAGGCGACGCACTAAACCGCTAGACCAACCGGCCGGATCAACTGTACGATACCGCCGATGTATTATATTTCCCGTGGTTTTAGCGACAAGCCAAGTACATTCCTAGTATCAGCATAGTTTGGTTGGGTAGTGCGACGCCTTTACCTAAAAGATTGCAAGTTCAAAACTGGTCGCCAGCTAGTTGATTGTGTCCATTTAGGTGGCTGACGTCTGGTGGATAAGTGCGACGCCTTTCTACCAAAGGATTGCACATTTGAAAACTGCTCGCTATGGCTAGTCGGTTGTGTCCTTAGACAAGTCATTTAACGCACATTGCCTGAACCCAGTTGATTAATGGGTTCTACTAAATTGAAGAAACGTGTTAATCATATACAACATACTGCAATGACTCTGGTAACTCGACGGTGATCTGACGATTGCTCGTGTATTAACCACCTTGGTTTTCCCATTCACGGGGATAGACATGAATATCATGTCCTTTTACTGACATGGTAAGTTATGAGCAACTAGAACATTGTGCTTACCATTTTCACATTGTTGGCCTTGATATTGGGCAGTACACACACATATCACGGGGATAACCACGAATATTCTATAAATCCTGCTGTGTGACCTTCCGTAGAAGCAGCCTCCAGTTCAGGGCGGTTGGATGGGTCGGTCGAAATCGATGTTACTGGGTCAAAGTTCAACCAACGCCAGCCTCAGTCCAACCATGCTGGTTTCCCACCTCTCTCCTGCAGTCAATCCATTTGCAAACCCGCTGAACGTGAAATTGCCGAAAATTTCGTGAAACCAAAAAATGTTTTGTTGTCGAACGTTGTACTTTTGGCAGTTAAAGGGCGCCCTTTAGTGTATTGGACAGATCTATGTCGTTAATTCCTACCGGTTAGTCTGGCGGTTTAGTGCGATGCCTTTCAGCCGAAAGGTTGTAGGTTCGAAACTGGTCGCTAGCTAGTCGGTTGTGTCCTAGGGCAAGACACTTAACGGACATTGCCCGAACTAGCGGACTAATGGGTTCTACCAAATTGAAGGAACGTGTCTACCATACACAACACACTGCAATAGCTTCCGTAACCTGACGGTGGGCGCGAGGTAATCTGACGATTGCCCGTGTGTTAACCCCCCTTGGTTTTCCCATTCACGGGAATAAACATAAATATCCTATCCTAATTGACCACACGACAATATGGTTAATTTCGACAGTCATCAAAGTCCGTCCAATTAGCTCGTTCGATAATAGCGCGGTGCAATTGCAACCAAAAGATTGTGTGATCGAAACCAACTGCTGTCCCGAAGGTTTCCTTTGCTGATCCAAATGGATTAATGGATTCTGCTAAAACTGAAGGAACTTCTAAAGTTCAATAAACACACAGCAATAGCTCCTTCGTAAATGCACTATTGGCACGATATAACCTGTGTAGGTTACATAATAAAACATTATAACTTGATAAACACAGATCTGGTCTTGCGTGCCAAAACCAGTCATTATATGCAGTAAAACAGCTTAGTAGACAAATGGCAGTAGCAGTAGGACTTCACGAGAATAAAGCGATTGTTTGTACTAATATGTTAATCAAATTTATACCCGTGAAGTAGAAAACAAAATAATTCACATGTTCCTTCAATTTAGTAGAACCCAATAATCCGCTGGGTTTAGGCAATGTCCGTTAAGTGCCTTGCCCAAGGACACAACCGATTAGATAGCGACCAGTTTTGAACATACTAATCTTCGGCTGAATGGTAAAAGCACTAACAGTTTCGAAACTAGTCACTAGCTAGTTGGTTGGTTTTCCATTCACGAGTATAAATATGAACATCCTATCCTAAACACATGAGTTCACAAAGGGATAAAGAGGGACGCTTACGATTAAAACACACCGATAAACCCGAACAGCTAATTTTGTGTGATTTGTAAGTAAAACTTTTATGGATTGGCTTCTGAAATAAATATCGTTTTCCCAATCCCCGAAATGCAATTTTCCTGAATAAGTCCGATAATAATTAGGTATTGGTTAAAGCACCACACCTTTTCGATATGTAATATTTTATAAAAGATTTAGTCGGATATGTTTCTTTACTATAGGTTAATATAAACAATTAATTTTTTGTATGTTAAAGAAATGACAATAAAAAGCATACCGGGTATATTTAAAAAACGTATGATGTCAAAGATGCAAAAGGGTAATTACCCATCGAAATCATATGTTTTGGAATGTTATGGGCGTTTTTTACGGATCGTTGGTTTCTGACGCAGTTCGCCAATTGACCCAAAACTTTCGCTAATTTTGTTTCCGGGCGATTTTAATGAACTTTTTGCTTATTTTATTCTGTAATTATGTGATATATGCAATTCATAATGTCTAATTTAGACTCAATTTAGTTAGAAATCACTAATTGTTCATCATATGCATTTACCAGCATTTCGTAAGGCTGGTTTTAAATTTAATTTTTTGAACATGAAGTATATTGTTACTGAAGTGAAGTGTTCATTACTCAATGGTATAACACAAGAGGGTAAAAACTACAAGAAAAACTGCACACTGATATAAAGTTGAGTGTTAGAGTAAGTGTTATTGCTAGGATAAGAGTTATGCTTCGTTTTAGGGTTGAGATTAGTGTTTAGGTCTGGGTTAGATT
>CH002576.1:4511-22260 GCA_000149265.1 Ciona savignyi | reverse complement strand
AGAATGTAAAGAAAGACTTCCTTGACAAAAAGAGCTTCTCCGCAAGTTAACGCGACTCCTATCGGCTGAGTTAGTCACTTGTAAATTCGTGTAAAATCGATAGAAATAAGAGGCGAAGCCTTGAAAAAGAAAGGCTAGCACTCCTCGCATTTTTAATATTTCTTCACGAAAATTACAGAGAATAAAATATAGGGTTTCCTTGATCGAATGAGCCATAGCTGAGGTCTCTACCATTACGCATTGCGGAGAAATCGTTTTTTAGATTTGCATCCATTTATGTACAGGCGGGATACCATGTTTTCCCACCAACTCGCCATATATGGCGAGTTGGGACGGAAAGAGTTAAGATAAGTTTGCTTAAAGGGGAACTGAAGTCAATTTTAAGAATATCTTAATTAATGGAAAAAACTACGCTGATTTCAAAAATCAAATCAGTTTCTTCCAATATTTTTTTGTTAAAGAGTTATGAGCAAAAATGCATTTCATTTTATGTTAGGGGATTTCCCGTATTACGTCATTGACGTTGTTGAGATTTCGTGCCTATATGCATTGTACACAATCATGTGCTAGTTTAGAGGTGAATTAGTAACAGAAGCGCCTGCAGGAGCGTTGTATTTTCGTTTTTTTATGGAGACTTAGCATAACACTTGTCATATAGCCTTACTGAACCAATGTACATGGTGACAGCTTACTTTAAGCGCGGTCATTAAGGCCTGCACGGTCCTGGACCTAAGCTGAATGCTGAGGTATACAGGTCTCGTATTTAAATAACTTTAGAATAATAAGTCTTAGCAATTTATATCATAAATCATAAAAGTGAAGACAGAACAAGAAAACTATAACAGAATGCATTAAACTGTAACTGCCTGCAATTTATATAAATAATACCATCCATCAATCAAAGATTAGACTATGCGGTGGGAACAGCCTATTTCTTTCATGGTTTACATTGGCTGTTTGTATAATGTTTTGCTGTTGCGTATGTGGTGCATTTAATGTATGCTGTTATTGAAACTGAGCATTAGCCTACTGGTTGGGAATACCACTTATTACATAAACCAGTTAATCCAGTTGAGTAGCCAATGTGTAGTATGACAATAAGTACACAGCAAGCACTCAGATAAGTAAGTGAAGAATATATATAATAGATCTGTACTTAACTACCCAAATAAGTTAATAAGAATATACCACTTTTCCAATTTAGTTCTTTTTATTAGATATTGTAAAATGCCTAAGTTAAGCCACTGAGAAGGAAGGAAGAGTGATTGGAGCATATTGTTTTGCTCCGGGATGTACAAATTCCTATTACAGCACACGAAATTCCAATCCACCTGTGCTCTTCCATCGATTTCCTCACAACGACAAAAAACAGATGAAGCAATGGATACAACAATGCAAGCGTTCTAAACTACCTGGAAAAAGAACCGCAGTGTGTAGTGCACATATTTGTGACATGGATTATCATAGTAAAATTGTATTTGACTCCAATCGGAGTGGCCAAGATGATGAAAACAACCCACTTGGTGAAAAATACAGTTCCAACAGTTTTTAATTTTTCTGATTATGATTTTAAACATAGTGATTAACCCAGTACATCAAGTGCAACTTCAAGAACTTCTTTATCCAAGTAGATAATTGAAAAATAAGGGCTTTTAGTAGTGCAAGTCCAGTGTGGTGTTATTTTTGTGTACAAATGCATGTACATTCATGCAGCATAAACATTCTTGCGGTGTGTCCATAAGAATACAGTTTTTGCAACGGCACCAAGTCATGTCAATAGGTAATGTTTCTAAATAAACATTTTCTTCTATAGGGCTTGCATCTTCAAAGATACTTTTCAGACGTTTTCCTTGGTTTAAACGCATATGACTGAATTTGTGTCATTTTATTGTGTACAATAAAATTTCTTTCATCCATGCCAGAATGCTGAAAACTGTCATCCATTTTAGTGTTACAACATTAACTTAAATTTACTCTAGAAATGAAGAAAACAAAAGAAATTAGTTACAACTTCTATGCATATGTATACCAAATCCCTCACACTTCTCAGTTTGTAGCCTAGGGGTTGATAATAACATTGCTAGTCTATATTGCAGATTATAGCTATATATTGAAAAGCAACAATCATGAAAGAAATAGGCTGTTCCCACCGCATAGTCTGATCTTTGATTGATGGCTGGTTTATTTCTATAAATTGCTGGCAGTTACAGTTTACTGCCTCCTGTTCTAGTTTTCTTGTTCTGTCTTCACTTCTATGATTTATGATATAAATTGCTAGGACTTATTATTCTAAAGTCATTTAAATACGAGACCTGTATACCTCAGCATTCAGCTTAGGTCCAGGATCGTGCAGGCCTTAATGAGCGCGCTTTAGGTAAGCTGTCACGCGCGTACATTGGTTCAGTTAGGCTATATGACAAGTGTTATGCTAAGTCTCCATAAAAAAACAAAAATACAACGCTCCTGCAGGCGCTTCTGTTACTTATTCACCTCTAAACTGGCACATGATTGTGTACAATGCATATAGGCACGAAATCTCAACAACGTCAATGACGTAATACGGGAAATCCCCTAACATAAAATGAAATGCATTTTTGCTCATAACTCTTTAACAAAAAAATATTGAAAGAAACTGATTTGATTTTTGAAATCAGCGTAGTTTTTACCATTTATTAAGATATTCTTAAAATTGACTTCAGTTCCCCTTTAAATGTTTAATGAAATACCTCTAATATTTAATTAAATTAACATGTTAAGTAAAAAAACATTTTTATTACTTAACTTTGCATCATAGTTAAACAAATAACTCGTTTTATTCCAATATGAACAATTAATTTCGAATTGCTGGAATTAAAAAATAATTCTGAATAGTTTTATATTTAAATGTTGATTGTGGAAAGAACACACCTAATTCTAATTAGGTGCAAACATTGTTATTTACATTAAAAGGGTATAGTGCAAATTCAACACTATGCAAGCAGAGCATTTAAAACATTAAGTAAGTTAGGAATCTTAGGTACTAAGAAATTTTCAAATCTTCCTAATGATTTAGTATTTATTAATTTTTTTTGTTATATGGCAAATTTTAACAGCAAAAATTTTGTTTTTCATTATGCAAGCATAGCAGTTGAAACATAAAGTGAGCTCGAATACTATTGCAGAGAAATAGTTCAAATCTGCATAAAAGATTTTTTATTTATTAAAGAAAGATTTTAAAATATTAATTATTATGCTGTATGTAATAATGACCATTATGACATGTGGTGTAGTGGGTGTTGTTGAATTGCATGAACCCAGCCATAATGCTAATGTGTCCACAAATAACTCACACAACTTATTTTTACTCACAGTCCATTTAACCTATTTTTTAGTGGATTGCGTTTTAAACACGTGACGGCTACTACCTATTTTAAACGATTTTTTTATTAAACATTAAGTTCAGTTTATATTATATACATCTTCTACAAATCAAAGATGGTGTATCAACCCTTTGCTATTAAGCTTGGTACAACTTAATGCAAGTGAACCTATTTGACCTGTGTCTAATGCTCTGAAGCTAATACTCAATCTTATAGTGATGATTTTAAATGACCATATTTGGACATGGATGCAATAAGCCAATTCTCTTCACTGTATTACTATTATGTTTAATATTAGACTAATATTAACTAAAATATTAGACTAATCTTATGAAATAAATTACGTTTAGTTTTTTTTATATTGATTAATTCAATACACAGAAGTGAACATGAAAATTTGGAATCAAATGACATAATTATCAGCCAAACATATTTAAATTTTAATGGTATTTGTATGTACAGGTAGAAAAGTTTTTACAAAAATTGACCGAAATTAATTTATAAAATAAAGTAATAAATGAACTATCATGGTATAACTTGTATTATGGGTTTTTAATTTCTATTGTATTTGTTTAACTTGGTTTAATTAATATAGTTCTGGACTAGTTGTTATAGCATACATTTGAAATTATTTACCTCACTTTGTAATAAACAGTCTCAACTAAACCCCCTAACCCTGCCAATGGGCCTATATAATTAAGAATATGTGAAATAATTGCAATTCTATGGCCTAAATTCCTGGTTCTGGAGCTACCGTGGACCCCATACTTATAAAGGAATGAATAATTGCAATAAAACCCATATTCACGGTATTTTAAGCTTTCCAATGATAGCCTGTAGTTAAGATTGTGGTATAAATTGCTAAATGTTAATATGTCTAAGTGAAAACCCCTCATCAATTACTTATTTCTTACTTTTTATTGCAGAAACTTAAAACTCTTTAATTTTCTTACTTTTGTAACAACCCTTTTAATGACCGTACTGGTATATAGTTTATTGTGTTTGTGATAAATTAGTACCAAGGGAAACTGAACAGTGGACCAAATTACACATTTTTTATGTTATTTGCCAAAGTTTGAAGATATTTAACAGTTTAAATTTAACAAATCTAAGAACTATTTTTTTTAAACTGATCAATTTGTTGCCGAACATTTTACGGTCTTTTAATAATAATATAATATTCATATTTATCCCCGTGAATGGGAAAACCAAGAGGGTTAACACACGGTCAATCATCAGATCACCTCGCGCCCACCGTCGGGTTACCGGAGCTATTGCAGTGTGTTGTGTATGATTCACACGTTCCTTCAATTTGGTAGAACCCACCATTACCCTGGGTTGAGGCAATGTCCGTTAAGTGGCTTGCCCAAGGACACAACCAACTAGCTAGCGATATACAAGCCTATTACACCCAATTCACAATACAATTATCATCAACCGATTTTTCCGACAGATTTCATTCCAAGCCAAGAAGAACCGAAACTGACCCACTACAAGCGAGCAAACGGCCCAAAGAACCGGCGCAAACCAGATTCAGCCGGTCGAAGAGAAAGGGTAGACTTCAGTTCTGTATTCATTTCGCATGCAATTTTCGATTTGGAATATTTGCTTTTCTTTGTTTCCAATAGCTTATTAGTATTGTATGCATGTTTAAAAGGGAAACACAAATTGATGAAACCCATTTAAGTTTACCATCTAGTCTTCAGTTTTAATAGTTAAAAATAGTCCTGGTACTGCATTTAGTAATTTTTTTAAAGATAGAAAACCTATAAAGTAAATAATAAATAGTGTTTTTATATCATGTATATACACAAGGTTACTATGTGTTTCAAAAGGAGAATTTTTATTTCTGTTAAATATAAGGATATTCAGGATAGGATATATTTTAAACCAATGACTTGGAAAACACAATATCTTATGGACATTTGTATTTTTCATAATGCTGTGTTGAGTAATAAATTTGTCCCAGCCAAGAATTTTTCCAAAATATCGTAAATTTCAAATGTAATTATTTAACATACATCTAAACAATGGGGTCGTCCCTAAGACCCCTTTTTGTAGAAAATTTTGTATACATATTGATCGCGTTAACCATTCCGGGCAAAAACTGGAGGGCCTATCACCCGCTGGTTTGAAACATTCGTGATTACCGAATTCCAATTTCTTGTTATAATAATTAAACATCTTTATTTTCCTCTTTAAAGAATTTAGTATAAAACATGTTTTTTACTGGGAAATTTTTTTTGGACATCAGTTATTTTTTTATCTTTTTGTTTGGTTTTATTATTTGATTTTTCATTCGTTGAAAGCTTCATATTTCCGTTCGCTTTTATGTTCCATCCCAACCAGGCGAAGGAAAGCGCGACGGATGAAATGCCCGCTGCCCTCGACTCCCCTGTTGAGAACGAACAAGGGGAAGAACCCACCGAACCCACCCCGCCCCCTAAAAAAGATTCCAAACGGGGGGTTCAGGTGATGCCGGGTCTCCGAAGTGACGCTCAACCCGGCGACAAACCTGCGTGGTTGACAAACTTGAAAAACAGGGGTTCTCAGAAAAAGCCCCAAACGGCGCTAGCGGTATCGCCAAACAAGGAAGAAGAACCACCTACCGAGACCCCAAATTGGAGAAATAACTTGAAAAAAAGGAACCAACCCCTTCACCCACCCGCCCAGCCCACCTCCCCCAAGCCAGTGACGTCACCCATGGCCCCTAAACACCTGACGTCACCCCAGAACCACGCATCACCCGCCCCAGTCAAAGATGACGAGCCACACCATTGGAAATCAACTCGGACAAAACCAGAACCAGATTTGCACCAGGTGATTGCAATTTGCAGGAAGGAGAATTACATTTTTTGAACGACTTTTCTTCGTGTTTTTCATCAACCATACTGGAAATAAGTTTATACTTTCATTAGAATTTCCTGTCTCCCACCCTTTATACCAGGCATGGGCAACATACGGCCTGCGAACGGATTTTGACCGGCTCGCAGACTGTATCTAACCATAACCTGTAATTAAGATATTGAATGCTATTCATGTAATAATCCGGCCCACCAATGACTTCATTTTCCCACATCTGGCCCACTGACTAGAGAAATTGCCCACACCTGCTTTATACCAATGCTAAACAGAGCAATCATTTACAACCAGTACCCGTCCAACCAATTTGTTCAAACCAGTGTGAACCCACTGTGGCGATGATCTGATGATTTTCCATGATATAACGCCTTGTTTCACATAGGCACCAATCCCCAGGGCGAAAGGGGTGGCATTTCACCCCTGTATTAAATATGGGGAGTCATCGTACATAATAAACTTTACATATCACCCTATTTTTCAACCGTAACACAGGCTCTTAGAGATATAAAGGCAGCAGTATGTATTTGTAGTTCCTCACATATACCTTATCTTAGTAAAGTTGCTGTTTTTGCTAATTTTGAAGATTTAAACCGGTTGCAATTGATTAGTGTCCCATATAGGATATGATATTTACATCTCTGTGAATAGAGAAAACCAAGGGGGTTAACACACAGGCAATCGTCAGATCACCTCGCGCCCACCGTCGGGTTACCGGAGCTATTGCAGTGTGTTGTGTATGATTCACACGTTCCTTCATTTTGGTAGAACCCACTAATCCGCTGGGTTCAGGTAATGTCCATTAAGTGCCTTTTCCAAGGACACAACCGACTAGCTACCATCTAGCTAGCGACCAGTTTTGAACCTTAAACCTTTTGGTTGAAAGGCGAAGCACTAAACCAACAGACTAACAGGTCCCATATATCCCACCACCTCCCATTTGTGGCCCTTGAGTTGTCCGCACACTGACCTAAAAACAAACCTGCTCTTCAAGCTGCCACATTGTCTAATCTGCTTTCCTTAATTGACTTGCATAAAGAAACCACACGCATCATGCAATCCTCAGAATACCATGTGCCCCAATCCTAATACTGATACGAAATAGTTTGTTTCATTTTAAAATCTGTCCAATTTTGGTTCAACCATGTTGATTTAATGCGCAAAGACACAAACGAGCACTTTAACACCATAGCTTTAAACTTCTATTATATTTATTTAATACTAACCTTTACCATGTTTTTAATCTAACAACCAATATTTATTTCAAGTTATCAAGCATTTTCTAAAACTTTGATTTACTAACATCATTCAAGGTGTCATTGGAACAAAAATCCTATATTTCCCCATATGTTTTTAAATTATTATTTTTTTGGCACTTTTATTTGCACTGCTTTTGTTAAAGTTCATTTTCCCTTGTTTATTTTTGTTCCCAATATTTCTTTTTCAATATTGCGTGATTATTGCATTAAAACTTTAATTTCACTAATATATTTCATGATTTAACAAATTTTCTGTCAGAATGAAACTGATTCAACTGATTCTAAACCCAAACCAACTGAAGTTAAAAAACCAATGAAACCATTTCAAATCCCGGTAATTTTGGTGTTTTAAGTTTGATTGTGAATTTATTTTCTAACTGTGGGATAATGGGGCATACAGTGGTGTAAACTCTATTATCGTATTGGTTTGATATTACAACCTTATTATTTCATTTTTTAGGTAAAAAATAAATTTTATGAGAATAGGATAGGAAATTCATGTTTATCCCCAGGAATGGAAAAACCAAGGGGGTTAACACACGGGTAATCGTCAGATCACCTCGCACCCATCGTCGGGTACTGGAGCTATTGTAGTGTGTTGTGTATGATTCACACGTTTCTTTAATTTGGTAGAACCCATTATTCCGCTGGGTTCAGGCAATGTACGTAAAGTGCCTTGCGCTAAGGGCGCAACTGACTAGCTAGGGACCAGTTTCGCACCTGCAACCCTTCGTCTGATAGACACCATACTAAGCGGTCGGACAATGAGATAATTTTTTTTGCAGTTTTGTTATCTAAATTTTTTTATTGTCTTTGTGTCCCACATATATTATTTTTATGTCAGTTCCAAGTGTAATATGTATTAAACGAGGATGTTTGGCGACATCCTTCCCCAGACACTCATACTGTTCAGTTAACACTGTGTACATTATGTGTAACTGACTATAATACTTGCACAAATGAGTGGGAAAGCCCCTTTTGGGTTGGGGTGGGGGAACCCCCACAAAATTGGGGCCCGCTGTGGCGTTAATGTCAAGTTACCCAAGTTTGGGGGTGAATTCTCTCCCAAACACTTACTATATGTTTGGGCGTAAAAGAAATTCAATTCCTCAAAATAACCCTCATCTCACCCCAATAAAATCCTTCATTTCACCCCAATAAAATCCCCACCCACTCACCCCCACAGCATAAACCATTGGACACTTCACTCAAGAAAACCCCGATTAATCCAGCCAAGCCGAAACCCCCACCCCCTAAATCGAAACCCCTGGTCCCCCCATCGAAACCTGTGGTGGCGACCGGAGCAATTGAGGAATTGAGAGAGGAATTGAGGCTTCTGAAGGATGCTTTCAATGTTATGCAAGTTGAACACAGGTATGATCATCTTAAACTAACCCTTTGACCCAATTTTTAAACCCTTTACAACTGTTTTAAACTAACTCTTTGACTCAATTTTTAAACCCTTTACAACTGTTTTAAACTAACCCTTTGACCCAATTTTTAAATCTCTTAGTCTTTTTGTATGTGCAGGTTCGAAACTGGTCGCTAGCTAGTCAGTTATGTCCTTTTGACAATAAACATTGCCTGAACCCAGTGTATTAATGGGTTCCACCAAATTGAAGGAACATGTCTATCATAAACAACACACTGCAATAGCTCCGGTAACCCGGCGGTGGGCGCGAGGTGATCTGACGATTGCCTGTGTGTTAACCCCCTTGGTTTCCCATTCACGGGGATAAACAGGAATTTCACCCATTTATTCCCACCAGACGAGAAGTAGCAAGAATCAGCCAAGCTTTGGACGAGGAAAAAAGGCATCGAATTTTACTTCAGGTAAAACAATGTCTCAAAATGTTCACAAAACCTGTGGAAAAGAACTGTGGTAGTATTGCACGATCACTTAGGAAAAAAATTGAATAGAATTTTTGCAGTGTTGCACGATCACTTAGGAAAAAAATTGAATAGAATTTTTGCAGTGTTGCACGATCACTTAGGAAAAAAAATTGAAAAGAATTTTTGCAGTGTTGCACGATCACTTAGGAAAATAAATAAAAAAGAATTTTTGCAGTGTTGCACGATCACTTAGGAAAAAAAATTAAAAATATTTTTGCAGTGTTGCACGATTACTTAGGAAAAAAATTGAATAGAATTTTTGCAGTGTTGCCCGATCACTTAGGAAAAAAAATTAAAAAGAATTTTTGCAGTGTTGCACGATCACTTAGTAAAAAAAATTAAAAAATATTTTTGCAGTGTGGCACAAGTACTTAGAATAAAAAATTAAAACAAAATTTAAAAACCTATTTTTACAAGACTGAAAATAGGCACATAAGTGAGAAATTTGTGCTAAAAAACATTTGATAATTCGGTTTACAGTTTATCCATAGATGCAATATTATAGTTAGATTAGAATCTTAAAGATTATATATAAATCTGTTAATAACATGGAAAACTGTAAACCGAATTATCCATTGTTTTAGTTTAGTTCAGTTACCATAAATGTAGCTACATGCCCTCAAGATATAAAGGACTCCAACTACTCAAAAGCTTGTTGAACGGATAATATGTCAGTGGGTATAACCCTGGGTTGGAATGTTAAAGGGTGGGATAACATACCAGATTGTGTGTGACTTGAAAGTTATCCAACTGAATAGCAATTAGTACGTCGCCTTTTAGCTGAAGGGTTGTTGGTTCAAAACTGGTCGTTAGCTAGTCGTTTGGACAAGGCACTTAACGGACATTGCCTGAACCCAGCGAAATAATAGGTTCTAACAAATAAAAGGAACGTCTCAATAGTAATAACACACTGCAATAGCTCCGGTAACCCGACAGTGGGCGCAAGGTGATATGATGATTGCGTATGATGATTGCCCGTAAATGAAAGTGGTATAAATAACACGTAAATCGCTTGGAGATTAAATTGACCAACCATATTTTTGTGATGAAATACTAAAACTATTCTACAGCTGGTATACCGATCCAAAACTTGTGTTAAAATGTCGGAAAATGCTTGACACAAGTCATCAAATCCTCTATTTCCACAGGATGAAGTTGCCTCACTGCAGAAACATGGCTGAACCCCCCCAGTAATTAGTACCCGTGTAATTTTAGCAGCAAATCATATCTCTACATTGTGCCTTGCTTCGGCAGTGCTTAATTGTGATCGCAATACATTGTGCACCCCCCCCATGTAACCCCACTTTTACCCCTAAACTCAAGTGACCTTTTTCTTTCAAACTCAAAGTGACCCCTAACCCCTAAAATCATACAACTTGAACAAAGTGACCCCTAACCCCTAAAATCATACAACTTAAACAAAGTGACCCCTAACCCCTAAAATCATACAACTTAAACCCAAAACCCCTAACAACCCATATTGACCCCAATATTTGGATCAAAACTGGAACACCTACCTCAAAATCCCATTAAAAACCCCCCCCGCCCACTCCCCTGGCCCCTGCAGCATGGTGTCAAGTGAGTAACCCCCTCACCCCCTCTTTAAACCACCCCTTTCACCCACCAACCCCCTCACCCCCTTTTTAAACCCCCCTTTCACCCACCAAACCCCTCTCACCCCCTTTTAAAACCCCCCTTTTACCCACCAAACCCCCTCACCCCTTTTTGAAACCCCCTTTTCACCCACCAAACCCCCTCACCCCCTCTTTAAACCCCCTTTCACCCACCAAACCCCCCAAAATACCCCCTATAACCATTCCACCCAGTGACTATGCACAATCACCCTCACCCAGTATTACGAAGCACTTAGCAAGGGGGTGAGCGTAGCAAAACACCTGAACAATAAGTGAACACGTTTTGCACTTTAATCCACTTTTCAATTTTCAATTTATAAAAACACAAACTGTCACATGCGCCCTATATGACGCCACATCATGGTATTGTGATGTCATACCGTGATATCGTGACGTCATATAGGCATTATGACGTCATACACTGCTGGTATGATTCCACAGATGACGTGGATGACTTTATATTATGCATTGCAACGTCATAGTATGTCTCTATGACGTCGGTGTATACTTGTGATGTCACACAGCCATGGACTGCAAACCGACCCATCGGCGCCGCTAATGTGACGTCACAAATGGCATAGTGTACGCCAGTTAATTCACGCTTTCTTATGTACTCTGCTGCTCCCCCACGCGGCGAATATATTTTACGCTATTTTACTTTCCTCGCGTTTTAACGCGTCCTTCACCGGCAATGTTGTCGCCGGGCAAATCGCTTTGTACATATCGGCCCGTGGACAATCAACCTTTCGTCGTTAATTTCCTTCGCTCAAGTGACGATTTTTTAATGGAAGAATCAGTGACTTTGATCGAACGTTGTACAATTTTATGATCCCAATATTTTTGTAAACACCCGCGGTTTTAAAATGTTATTACAGTATGCTTTGGAAGTTCTTTGTTTTGGGAGGGAATTAGCAGCTGGCAGGTTATATGAACATAAAATTTATCGTTTGTGAGGTTAGTCAAATAAATTAAGGGTATAAACAGTACTCCGACGGTTAGTCTGGTGGTTTAGTGTGTCGCCTTTCAGCCGTAAGGTTGCAGGTTCGAAACTGGTTGCTTGCTAGTCGGTTGTGTCCTTGGGTAAGGCACTCAACGGACATTGAAAACCTGAACCTAGCGGATTAATGGGTTCTATTAAATTGTAGGAATGTGTAAATCATACACAACAAACTGCAATAGCTCCGGTAACGCGACAGTGGGCGCGAGGTGATCTGACGATTGCCCGTGTGTTAACCTCCTTGGTTTTCTATTCACGGGGATAAACATTAATATCCTATAAATGACATGTAGGGAGCCGTTGCAGGTCGCTGCCTATTTTGTTAGATTGTTCCTTGTAGGCCCCAGGTAAGCCGGTTACAACACCTGATGCGATCTGCGATTCCCTACGCGCTATCTCGACTCTCAGAGGTGCGCTAATTAATTGAGGCTTTCTGCGTAAACGAATCCTTGACTTCTGTGGTTCGTCGATAAACTCCTCAGTAGTTTTATAACATCAATTGTATTGAGCAATTGAGGCGATTAACTTAGTACCAATTACGAGTAAATCGTTAGATGTTGCAACGATATAGATTTCAGGTAAAAACTCTCAGTATTCGTCACATACAAGATGTTACTTAATGCGTTAGAACTCTCGAGCAAATGTGAAATAAACTTATATAGGCAAAGTACGACAGCTGCGGTAAGAATCGTTAACCTCACAATAATATTTCAGTGATGACGCATTGTGAGCGCAAATGCTGGCTGTGCGATCGTAAATCTTATGTAAACACATGAGGTCGCTACATACACTTATTGCTAAACTTTTTACGAGAAAAATGGTAATTTTTTTGCAGGTTAAAACTTGCTATTTTGTAGCATCCTAAGGTTCGAACCAGAGATGCCCTCGTTAGACTCGGTCGCGCTAGCTTGGTAAAAATAAAAAAGAGAGCTTTACAAACGTGCAGCCGATTGCTTTGCAACTATACATCCACATAATGGTATGTAAGACCGATTTGTCGATCACACAATGCAAAATAGTTCGGAGAACAGTTAACGCGACGATATACCTAGTACACTAAAACGGTATTTTGGACGAGTCCATCATGGGATTAAACCTTAGCTTAAAAACCAAACTAATTTAGCAGTAATAATTGCAAAGTTTTGACTTAATATTTGTTTTAAAAATAGTCGCGGGAAGTTAATGTAGTTTATTAATACCAACCAGTCAAACAAACTGGCTTTTGGACGAGCCCATCACTGGATCAAACCTTAGCTTAAAAAGAAAAACGTGCCAAATATTTGAGAGCTAAAAAGGCGCCAAAATCGGAAGCTGCCAAATTGGCGCGTCAGTAGCCCAGCTGTTCCAATTATTTCGTCACGATCCCTTTTGGCCACTGTTGTATCTTTATAGTGACATTCTGGCAAATATTTCTTCTATAACTGCGACCTAATAAGACAGCTATCACTCAAAATCAACGCAAGCACGTCTGTTAGGTAACGTCTGTTGTATGAACGTGCAATTTTTTAAGTCAGTTAATATATTTGTTTCCCTAATTAGATGACAGAAACACTAAAAAGGACGTCAAAACAAACTGTCGTGTACGGTCGTGTGGCCGAATGATTAAGCGACCGATACATATACCGACTACTACAAAAACGGTCCTGGTGACGAGCCCATCATGGGTTCAAACCTTAACTCGGTAAAAAACAGTCGTTAAAACACATCATTAAAAAAGGAAATTTTTTTAACAATTTTAGAAAAACCTCTCCGTACATTGAAACATTTTTTAACAAAACTACTCTTGCCAGACAAAATAGAAACTTTAATTTTTTGTTCGCCAAACGTTTGATATTTAAATTCACGATACCGCACTGCTGATCTACAACGCTGGTACGCATTGCTTCCAATCGTTTATTATACAATCCGACCGGATAGTCTGGCGGTTTAGTGCAAATCCTTTCAATCGAAAAGTTGCAGGCTCAAAACTGAGCGCTAGCTAGGTTGTATCCTTGGGTAATGCACTTTATGGACATTGCCTGAACCCAGCGGATTGATGGGTTAAACCAAATTGAAGGAACGTGTCTATCATACACAACACACTACAATAGCTGCGGTAAAAGAAATAAACCAATTGTCCCTGTGTTAACCCCCTTGATTTTCCCATTCACGGTGATAAACATGAATATCCGATCCTACATGGGGAATTCCCTAGAAAAACACTTATTTGTACATCATGACTTCGATGACGTCATTAAGACCGGTTTTGCCCACGAACAGTTAATGCATCGGTTGTTTTAACCATTCGGTTACACTACCGTTTGCCAATCGTCGTCATATTCGTTTCATGGCAATTATATTACTTGGCAGTATGCCATCTTTAGAGTGGTCAGGTCGTGTAGCCGAATGGTTAGCGCGACCGATACACATACCGACTCATACAAAAACGGTTTAAGTGACGAAAACATCATGGGTTCGAAATTTGGCCAGAGTAAAAAAGTGGTTAGCACGACCGAAGCACATACGGAATTCTACACAAAAACGTTCTTAGTAACCAGCCGATCGAAGGTTCGAAACTTATACAAGGAAGACGGAAGGGCGGTGGATTAGGCGATTTATATAAAGGGGGATTTCCCTCATCTGAGAAAAATCCCCTTGTTTTTCGACAACGATTATTTTATTTCTTGGTGCTGATTACTGTCAATAAAATAGCAGAAAAATTTGAGGAAAAAGTATAAAATTAAATAATGTGGTTAGGAAAACATTGGAATGGTAATAATTGGAGAATTAGTCTTATTGATTTTCAATGCTTAACCCTATATATTTGCACCTGTGGTCAACTAAAATCGTTTAAAATAACCGTTAATAGAATGAAAATTTGAAAGAAAAGAAATAAATTACAATTCTGTTAGGGTACATTAAAATTATAATGATTCGATAGTTGGTGATACTAAGTTCCCCATAAATTCGGACATAATTGAAATACTAGAGAGTGTCAACCACATGTTTAACCATCACTATTCTTAAAACACATTTTGTATGCTATATATTCATGCAAGCAGGGTTCCTAACCACATTTTTATACATCGAGTATGTATAGTTTGTTTCTGCAAGCATAAACACATGGGCCCCTGGGGTAACAATTTAATCTTGTTATCCATGTTTTTTACACATTATATGTTATTGTTAGATATATTCACGCCAGGTCCATGTTGTCCAATATTCCAGAAAGTTTTAACCGGACTGCCATAGTTTTGTTTCTACAAGCATAAACGCATGGGTCCCATAGTTATCAAACCAAACTTTCTTTCCATGTGCAGTTAAACAAAAGAATAATCCTGACAGAATTACGAACATTTCACCACAAATAACTTAAATTAAAGCCTCTTGTCAAGCGATGTACTGAATTGAAGCTAAATTCCAAAATAGCACGATATAGTTTTTTAAGTCTTCGGAAAATTGCCCTGAGTTTAGTACATTTGATTTTTATATCAAAACTTCTGATTTTATATATCTGGGTCATGTTATCTTACGATTCTTGAAGTTTTAATCCGATTTTACGACTCCTTGTTGAAGATGTCGGGGCGATATGGCATGCCTGTCATAATCACGGTTTAGGAACAAATCATAATTTTAGGGTATTTTTCTAGGTATTTTATTTCTTTTTTCTCGTTGGTACAGCGGCGTCTACCGCACTAACATATACCAAATCTGATTAAAATTGGAGCAGCTGATCCAGCGCTATGCTCAAAAGAAGCTATTTTTTTATAAAAATACCGTTTTTTTATTAGGGGAATTCCCTAAAATTTATTTTATCACCCAAAATATTTGTGTTTGCATATTTAAGCAATGTTGTCTAACAAATGACAAAGTTGTATCACGTTTCCGTTATTCCTTTTTGTAGATTTCAAGGCGGCATGCCATGCCTGTCAAGTGTTTAAAAAAAACGGACAACATTTTTTTTTCAAATAGGACCCATAGTTCGTAGCCTGTATAGAAGTATAATGGAAAGTAAATCAATTATGGTCGCAGTGTCATAAATTACCCAACTATTCACACAACCAAATTATGAACGCTACCCTCACGTATGCAACCTTTTAAGATGGCTAAGGTTTTCATAATTACTAATTTGCATAAATTGCCTACACGCGCGAAATTTTAGAATTGGCTGAAAGCGCCATCTATTTATAAGTTAAAAAGTTGCGTGGTGAAATGGTCAACGAGACCGATACATACACAGCATTTTATACAAACATAGGTGTTAGGGACGAGCCCATCATGGGTTCGAAACCAAGCTATCCCGGTAAAAAAGTAATAGTTAGTGAGGCTGAATAAATAATGTGACCGATAAAGGAAATTTTGACATTTAATTTCTTTAATATAAAAAACTTTTCGCCTATAATTCCCGGTCACATACCCTTACCGTGCCAAAGGAAAATTGTTGTGTGTTTTAAAATGGGAACGCTTCCTTTTTGTGTGCTTTATGTATTGGGCCAAGTTTCGAAGTCGCAATAAATTCACCATTTTTCTGTTTGTTTTTTGTGTGTAAAATTTGGAACATGTATCGGTCGCGTTAATCATTCGAGAAATTGTGTCGTTTTTAGTGTGTGAACGCTTCATTTTTTGTGTGTTTTTATTACCGGACCAAATTTAGTAGTTACATTAACATTCGGTCACATGATCGTACGAACGCGTACATTCGCAACTATTTTATCGGGAACAAATCAACAGTACATTGACCATACCCGAAAGCTCAAATCAGACTCGAAAAAGTTACATTTCACGCGGAAACTTACGTGGCTTTCAATATTCCAGCTGACACTAACATCATAAACCACACGCTGTTACCGCCCAGCAGCCCGACTGTGAGCACCCGGTGTTTCCGGATTCTCTGCCATGTTGGAACAATCGCGGTTAGGAACGCACGAGCACAAAAATTAAAGGTATATGACACTACACTGGCATTGTACGGTTGTGTGGCCGAATGGTTAATGCCACCGATACATATTACCGACTTATGTACAAAAACGGTCCTAGCGACGAGCTCATCATGGGTTCGAAACTTCGCCCAAAAAATAAAAAAGACACTACACACTGCAGTGTATAATGTTGTGCTTAACACGCATCCCATATTTGGCATTATCAGCTCGTATTGTGGTGCGATTCTTTCATGGCCGCCATTTTGCCTAATTTATAAAAGTGAAAATATTGCAGCATTAGTTTGCAGCTTTCTTGGTGGCGATTATTAACGATTTTCGTCATCAAACCGCATTTCTCTTGGTGTGTTATTAATATGAAGATTAAAATTAATGCGACATTACATGTGCTTTAATTAGAAAATCAGTGCCCTGTATGCTTAAAAATCGTGGTCAAAAACGTTATATGTACAAGTTAAATATAAAATTAATAAAACGAACCTAATTTTTTAAAGCTTATATGAACGCAACTTAAAAAACATCTTTTAACAAATTTTTAATGAAACAACTTAAAATGACTTAAAACTGTACATTACACAGCAAAGTTACAGGCGCAATCCTGGTCTGTTACGTCATAACGAGGCATTGTTCCATGCAGAAATTCCGTCACGACGAAAAGTTAAAACGTGACACTCAAAAAGCCACCCAAAATTCTATTTTTGAATTTTCGAATATTTACACGACCGCCTTTTCCGATAACGGTCGCAAGGTGGCGATGTTGAGACCGGAACAAGAGATTGTGATCTTTATGGACGTTTAAATTGATTGAACTGATGTAAATTTTGATATATGA
>CH002578.1:0-28046 GCA_000149265.1 Ciona savignyi | reverse complement strand
AATTGTTAAATTAGTAGGTAATGCACTTACATTCCCACAAAATCTGAATCAGATTGAAGCAGCCGTTCAAGCGCCATGCCCAAAAAAGCTACTTTTTTTAAAAAAATACCGTTTTGGTGTTTAACGCCCCCGGGGAATTCCCCTGGATTTATCCCCCAAACTTTTGGTTTCAGTTTATCTAGACCATGTTGTGTAACAAATACCAAAGTTTAATTGCGATTTCATTTTTCCTTCCGGTAGATGTCGGGGCGACATGGCGTGCTTGTCACAATCATGATTTGAAAACAAAATGTTATTTTTTAGGGTATTTCCCTAGGTAATTTTTTTATTTCTTCCAAGTGTTAAATCAGTTACTAATGCACTTACATTTTACCAAATCTGATTCAAATTGGAGCTGCCGTTTAAGCGCTATGCCCCAAAAAGCTAGTTTTTTAGAAAAAAATACCGTTTTGGTTTTTAACGTTCCAGGGGAATTCCCCTGGTTTTATCTCCCAAAATTTTAGTTTCTGTTCATCTAGACCATGTTGTCTAACAAATGGCAAAGTCTCATTTCGATTCTATTTTTCCTTCTGGTAGATGTCGGGGCGACATGCCATGCCTGTCAAGCGTTTGACGAAAAAAAAGAAAAAAAAAAAAAGAAAAAAAAAAAACGGACAAAAACAATATGTGTCCCAATTTTTCAAATGGGACCCATAACTAACTTTAACCACAACCCTAGAATTAATAGTCATGGCTTTTGTAATTACGAAGTATAGTAAGCGATCCAAGCGCTTCAAGCGCTCCATGCGATCCAAGCGATCCGGAGTATTTAGAGGTACCGCTCAGCCGCTAAACACTTGAAAATCGTTACTCCCCAGATAATTCCAAAAAAATAAATAGCGCCATCCAGCAGAGAAAAATCAGACTACCGTTCTGTCCCTAGCCGTATCTATATAAAACGCGGAAAAATCGGAAGACGGAAGTGAAATGTTTGTTTAGACTTAGAGGCACCCTTTTGGTCCTAGGAGGTAAGCACTTAATGTACATCAAACTGAGGCTACAGCTGATCGACATTTGTGACGTCATACAGTAGCTTATGGGAACTCCTGATGTATTATGGGTAAATTTTTTCCTAGGAGAGAGTTGTTCATGCGAAACGACAAGTAACTTGTGAAAACACATGGTGTATTGTGAATTATATCTACCGGTATATATCTAGCGCGCTTCTGTATGAAGATGTTAAAACATTTCGAAATGTGATGGGTGCTAAACCAAATGCTGGGTATTCAGTGGTGTGCTTAGTCTATGCACTGCACACACTATTTATTCTATGAAACTGCACACACTATTTGCGTGAAAACTAACTCTAAGCCTGAACCCCAACCCTAACGCTAATCTCTACCTGAACACCAATCCTAACCCAATCAGTCAACCATGGGGTTATTGTGCATTGGTATTGATATAATACCGGTATTAAATTTGCGGTAGCCTACCTCTAAATACTACAGGATCGCTTGGATTGCATGGATCGCTTACTATACTGCGTAATTACAAAAGCCATGATATTAATGTTAGGGTTGGGGTTAAAGTTAGTTCTGGGGTTGAGATTAGTGTTAGGGACAGGGTGAGAATTACTTTCCATAGCAATCTAAGTGAATCAAGCGCTCCAAGCGATCCCGTAGTATTTAGATGCACCCTTTAATTTGTGAATTTTCTGGATATTGATCAAGGAGATGCGGTTTTAAAATCATCTTTGCCGATATACAGTTTGAAAAGAAGAGAATCGGCCTAAAAAAAGAAAAAAAAGATTTAAAAAAATTACCCATAATACATCAGGAGTTCCCATAAGCTACTGTATGACGTCACAAATGTCGATCAGCTGTAGCCTCAGTTTGATGTACATTAAGTGCTTACCGTCCTAGGACGTAGTGTTCGTACCGTGGAGTTGTTTTTGAAGTTATGAACGATTACAGCATTGGTAGTATGTAATTACAAACATAGTGAACTCATATAGGCAGTATTTACTCCTGTTGTCTAGAAAACATAATCGTGGATATGATAGGCTATTCAAGTAGAAAAAGTCTTGAATTGTTTGAACTATATCTATTGTTGTGATTCGGTTTGGACAGGGTTTAAACATTTTTTCTTTTTATTCTCAAGTTACCATGGATTGATCTAAGACATATTTTCAAAATAATAAATATGGTTAAAAATTGTGCCCTATCACAAACATTTAAATGTCTTAAGGTAAAAACATTTTTTTGAATGGAGAAAACTTAATATTTGTATAGTACTGGTCCACCATCAAAATGCTGATATTATATACCAGCAATTTACATAAATTTATAATTATTACTTCCCACCCTAAAGGCATTGAATTTTAACAAGGTAATATTTGGGTAAAGGAAAATCTAATTACCATGCTGACCATTATATGTTGGTGGTTTAACGCCTTTCAACGGAATGGTTACAGGTTTGAAACTGGTCGCTAGCTTGTCAGTTGTGTCCATGGGCAAGGCAAGGCACTTAACCGACATTGCCTAAACCCAGCGGATTAATGGGTTCAAATTAATGAGACCAGGTGTGAATCATACACAACACACTGCAATGGCTCCGGTTACCCGACGATGGGCGCGGGGTGATCTGAGACTGACTATTACCCGTGTGTTACCTCCCTTGGTTTTCCCATTCAAGGGGATAAACCTGAATATTCTATTCCTATCCTATAATCAATTTTTATTCTAGATGTTATTTTTCGATCATGGTTAAATTATTCAGATGTGTTTTGTTTGTATGTCTCGTTGTGAAATGTACAGCCTTCTTGGATCCTATTTCCACTGGTTTTTTTGTAACGACTGCTGCTTCATCCACCTTTTTCATGTTGGCTGAGATCACTGGATTAACTTCGTTACGCTGTAAAATCAATTTCATGGAATGCTGTAATAAGCACCATATAAAACCAAACTTTACTGGATTGGAGTATGATTTAAAGAACAAGCTTTATGGTCAAGACTTGGTTTTTACAACTGTACTGAGATCTGTAAAATCACACATTGAAAATCCTAACCCGAGTAAAGCACTTGTTATGTCATTTCATGGTTGGACCGGTAGTGGCAAAAACTATGTGACGCAGATGATTGTGAATAATTTGTATGTTAAAAAGCTTAGAAGTTCATTTGTGCATGTGTTTAATGCTGAGGTTGACTTTAAGCACCAGAGCCAACTGCAACATTATAAAGACCAGCTACAAATATGGTTACATGGCAATGTTACAAAGTGTGGAAAATCAATCTTTATATTTGATGAGATGGATCACATGCCAGAAGGCTTGGTTGATGCTGTGAAACCTTATCTTGGAAACAACCCTTCTATTCATGGTGTAGATTATCGGAAGTGCATTTTTATATTTCTTAGCAATACTGGGGGTAAAGAAATCAACAAAAAATGTCTTGAAACATGGCGATCAGGATATTCCAGATCCACCATAAAACTTTCCGACATGCAGGAGCTATTGGAAAGGGTTGCTTTTAATGACAAAAGTGGTTTTCGTCTTAGTGGCATTGTGGAAAAAAATCTGATTGATCATTTTGTTCCCTTTTTTCCGTTGGAGAGGGAACATGTTGAAAAGTGCATTATAGATGAAATTAAAAAGTTAAACTTAAAACGTCAGATATTGCAATCAGAAGTTAATGAAATAAGGGACGAATTGCAATGGATTCCTACAGATTTAAGGCTGTATTCTAAATCAGGATGCAAAAGAATTGCTCAAAAAGTGGGATTAGTTCTTGCAACATAGCAACATATAATGTTCTTTGTTTTGTTCATCTTAAATAATTTGAAGATGGGTATTTTTATCAATCTTCACTTGTGAATGCAAATTTGTGTAATTAGTGGTAATAGCATACATTGATGTTATTGTTTAATTTAAGAATCATTCCTGAACTGTTTACAAAACAATCACACTTTTTTGTTTTAGCAATATTTGTATTCAAAGTTCTTTTTTGTAGTAATTTTTTTGCATAATTGCAGTTAGCGACAAATAGCTCTTTAACTCTTTAAATTTAACTTTGCAACTGCTACCAATACAATGGGATGTGATGGAGGAACAATCCCCAAACGCCATGAATTAGTTCGTACTAAGCAAAAAGCTGAAACTGCTGAACGACAAGTTGAACTTGATTCAAAATGGAAGTATTGTGCACTGTCAAACCAGTTGCTTACGGATCCTATAGTTGCTTGTGAATTAGGCAGGTAAGTTTTGAAATCATGATTTTTTATGATTTTTTTCTACAAAAACACATTATCTTTCAGTGTTTACAACAAAGACGCTGTGATAGAATATTTACTGGATAAGAAAAGTGACAACAAAGTTGAGAAAATGAAACATATTAAAGGTATTTAAAAAAAAACAGCAAGAAAAATCCAGCTGTAAGGCCTGTAATCCTGTACTGTAAGACATTTTCTTTAAAAATTGCAACTTTCTGCATGCTTTATTCAATTAAATTATTTTTATTGGGATATAACAAAATGCATATTTGCTTACATCTGTTATGGCATCTAGGTAGTTTGTTGGTTTTCGACAACTTGGTAATTAAAAATAAAATCGTTTCAATTACTGGTATATTTTGCTTAATCTTGAACACTGTTCGCACATAATACACATTATATAAATTATATTGTTCTCTCCAACATGCCTGATTCCTATGTCTGATATAACAGCAAAGTATGAGAAGTTTATTGACAATCTGCTTGGTCCTGGTTTGCGGCAATACCTTTTAAAATCGCGTAATATTGATTTTTTACTTCCTTTCACATCCAAAAAAAGGCATAAGAATCACGGTTTAAAGTACAAATAAAGGATATTGTGATTGTGATACAACAATCAGTGGAAAAACGCAAAAAAATTGTAGTATGCATTATAATGTTTACATGCAATATTGTTAATAAATTTTTTTTTTATATTTTTCTGTAATAATTATTACGGATAACCTAATATTAAGAAACTGAAAAGAAAATTTAGGTTTTCAATTAATAAGGTTAAATTCATTATTTGGCTGCATAATTATGGTATTAATTTAAATGAATTTATCAGTAATCTATCATTGTCATGTTTAATTCTTTTAAAATAAGTTATGTGGAAACAATAAGTCCTCCAAACCATGAGACAACCAATTACTTTTTTGCAGGTTTAAAGGATTTACACACACTAACTTTAACCAAGAACCCATCCTGGCTAAACAAATCGGAAAACGGTGATGGGTACATTGATACAAATGCTGCCAAGTTTATTTGTCCTGTTGCTGGCATTGAAATGAATGGAAGATATAGGTTAGTCTCAGCAATCAAGATTTATTGTTTTAATAAGTTACAAAACTAACTATTTTTTTTTAGTTTTTGTTTTCTTCGCACTTGCAACTGTGTGTTAAGTGAGCGTGCTTTGAAACAAGTGCGGGATAGTCTATGTCCAGTATGCTGTAAAGAGTACTCCAAGAATGAAGATGTTATTCCTATAAATGGAACAGAGGTTAGACGCTACCAATTTTATGTTAGCTACTAGCTATGAGCATCGACTGTTTTGTTTATTTTAAATACTTTATGGATTCTTTTGAAATCTAAAGGAAAGACACTTTTTGTTTTATTCCATTTTTTGTGTTACTCTCATGATATGTCATGTCTGGTCAATAGGATATTGGTATGAACAGGAACAGGATATCCACTCAGTTATTCTAACTGGCATGCTGATAGTTTCCTTAGCCTTTAATTTTACCAAAACTCCAGCTGGAACAAATGTAAAAATGGAGCCCATATTTGGTCATCGTCGATATCACCACACTGGAAGGGAAAATTTACAGATGTTTAACATAAATCAGAAAAACTCGATTGAAATACCCCAGTTAAACCCAAGAATTCACGCTAATAGAATTTGCATAAGCAAATATAAATGAACTGTTATTATATGTATGATACATTTTTAGAGATTTTAGCATTTTTTTTGTATACCAACATACATCGCTTATTCAGCAAAGATGGATATCTAGTATGAATTGGTAACTGGGTACTTGGTAAGCAATCTACACTTTGTAAAAGATAAATCAAAAGTGATTAGGTAACCCGGGAACCCAATCTTTTCTGCATGCAGAGGTATAAAACCTAAAGTTTCAACAATGGTGGTGGTTAACACAAATTACCACTTTATTGCTAATTGTAAAACTAAAAATTTTAAGGTGTAGTAAACAAGTAATTCCAGAGTAATATTGTTTAAATCATACACATAACACCCAAAACTTTCCTATTTATGGGTTGCAGTGGTACCTTCCTGCAACATTCATTAAATTATGACACATAGTACAACTTAATCTTGTAGGAACAAAGAAAAGAGCTGTATGAAAAGTTGACAAAACGAAAAGATCTAAAATTAAAATCAAAGAAAAAGAAAGAAGATAAAACTAAAGACAAAATCACTACAAAATCGGTACTGTTTGGTTTATTTATAAACTTTGTAGTGTGTAGTTTACTTGAAAATGTGCCATTTTTTGTTGTTAAATGCAAACTTGCCTTTATAATATTGAAATTTTCAAAATACTTTATACAGACTTTATCAGACAAAGCATCAACATCTGGTATTGTTTCGGAGAATGTAAGGAACCTATCATCTGCTAACACTGTCCTTGGCGCCAAACATAAACTACAGGATGAAAAAATATTTCAAACCCAAACTTTCAAATCTCTTTTCACTTCACATTCATCTGCAAAACGTGCAAAGGATAAAAATGGTCATTGGATCACATACAATCCATATCATTACGCCGGTTGACTTCTTCTGTCACAAATTTTATATGCTTTTATCAGGGTTCAGTTATTTCTGTCCCAATTTTTTTACCTTTGAATGTAATTTAGCCTTGCATGGTTAAGTTAAACTTGTAAATAAACTCACATACAATTTATGTTTTTCGATTTGTTATCTTTAACGCAAGATGTAAACATATATAGTCACCACAAACATAACATTTTGTTCTTCGGTTTAGCAGCTAAGTAAAAGGTTGTGTTATTATCCACTTCGCTTGTGGTTTGAACAAAACGAAAGTGCTGCTTTAAACTCCACTACATGCAATTTTTTGACAATTGCAACTGTGAGAACGCATATATTTTCCAACATGCAATGGTTTAATTTTTTTGCTAGTATCCAATCTGCAAAATTTTTATTAAAAGATTTGTTGGTCTACCATAGTATCTTTGATGTTGGATGCCGCATATAAAATCAAGTTCTAAATATATTTTTTGCGCCATCTCTTTTAAGATTTTAAGCATAATATTGGCTGCTTGTTTCTGTGAAACGATACTATCATCATATACATGTTTTATGAATGTTATTTTAAATCAAGAGAAAATAAACGGCAGATTTTCCCGCTTTTCCAAGAACAGAAATTCGTAAAAGAGAGGACTGCATTCAAAACGAGACGTTGACAAAAATATTTTAACACAGCCGGCACCGTAATCACTTTGTAGCCTGGCCTACGATGCCCCAGTTTCTCTTGAAGTTATAGCGACTGTTACACCACAACAAGACAGTGTTTGCTTTGTTCGACTTAAATCATTAAAAGGTATTAAATAATCATTTTATGGAATTTTTTGTTAAAAAGAGTTTTCGTTATTTTTAATCTGACCGAGTGTTTGAAAGGGTTAGTGAGCCGCCCTTAACACGAATACTTGTAGCAACTGGTCGCAAACTTCTCGGTTTTGTTTTTAGGCATGGCACGAAGCGCCTGTAAGCGGACCTTGTCCGAATCTAGTTAATTTGTTTGTTCTGAGCTAATTTTTTTTAGTTTAGTTTATTCATTATTTTAATCATACACAGCACGCGATAGCTTCGGTAAGGTTCTCAAACCGGGAGTATTACACTGTGGCTACTTATCTCCACACACGTTTTTATTGTGTCTAGAATCTAGATTAATAACACTACTAGAAATAAAGGTTTCGTTTGGTAGCACTGTATTAAATTTTACGTTTTAACGTATAAAATCAATTTACGACGTAATTTTATATAAAGATTGTGCATCACTGGTTTGTGGTCATTGGTGATTGCAAATAGAAACCCTGCATGTTGCATGGATCGAGAATCGGTTTAATAAATAAGAATAAACTAAGTTAGCTTTGTGGTAACGCATGATTTTCTTATACTATATTTATTGTAATACCTATTTTGTTTTTTTTAACAAAGGCCAAACATACAAATGTAGATCGAGTTCTGCAAAGAAATCGATGGTTTATATGCTGCAATGTCACCATCCAGCACCCATTCGTCAGCTTCTGGAGAACTATGGGGGTTCCCACTTATGCCAAACAAGGTTTCTGTAGATATATTACTTCCCACTGGCATTTTTATTTCTGTGGAAACATCACGAGAATGTGGGCTGATGGAACTGAAAGACACCGTTTGGAGTTTAGCAAAAGAACAACCACTGTTTGATTTGTTATCAGAAAATAACTCGTATATATTTGTTGGTATTACCAAAGATGCAGAATTGGAAGAGTTTTATGATGAACACCGAAGACTTTGCGACATTCATTTATTTCAACCTGTACTCAAACTGGTTGCTGCAAAGGGTAATCGGGAAGAAAAAATATTGCAGCAAACTATTACACAGGCAGTTGGGGTATCTGTTGATGAATTTAACCGAATAAAAAATCCGGAGGTGGACGACTTTCGTCGAGAAATTGGAAACTTTTGTAAAAGTGATGTTGAAAAACGAAACCAGAATTCGGATGCTCATTCATTGATTGCTTACACCTACCCCCCAAAAGTAGAATTGTCACCTAAATTGCCACTCCACACAATGGAAAATCTACTCAGTAATACCAATATTGTTATTCGGGTGTGGGTTGTGCAAGAAAACTCATTTCAAACGCACGCGTCTGTGTGTGTACCGTGCGATTCCACGCCGTTGATGATCATAAGTGAAGTGGTGAAGAAAAAAGTGTTAAATAATCATAACAATGTATTAAGCAAGGAGTATATCAATGAGCAGTATGTGCTTAAAGTTTGCGGATGGAATGAATATTTAGAAGGAAATTTTCCTATTTGTCAATATAAGTATATACGACAATGTGTGAATAAAGGTGAACTGCCAGATGTGATGTTGGAATCAACAAAACAAGTAATGAAACGAATTCCGGAACATATGCCTTACATGCAACCGAACTTGAACAAGCAAAAGGCTGGCAAAGAATCCCGTTCATGCATTATGTCACATGCACTTACACAAAAATTTAGAGTTCATGTTAACATTGGTAGCTACCTAAATGTTGGTGCTAATTTATATGTGTGCTTGAATCTTTACTATGGCCCTAAACCTCTGGAGCAACCCAAAAAAACCATGGAACTTGATGATGCTGAAGCACCTAAGTGGAACCAATGGCTTGTATTTGAAACAAAGGTTGCCGATATACCTCGCTGTGCTAAACTTTGCATCGCTGTCTGTGGTGTCAGGAGAAAAAAGGATGAACACTGGCCATTAGCTTGGGCAAATATCCCACTTTACAACTACACCGGAAAATTAATCCAAGGTAAACACACTGTGCGGTTATGGCACCCTCCTTGTCATATGGATGGAATGCTTAATCCAATTGGAGTTACAGGTTCCAATCCTCAAAAAGAAGAGACTCCTTGTTTAGAACTCGAATTTGATTCTTTTCGGTCCAACGTTCAGTTTTCATAAATTGCTGAACGAGATAATTTTGGGGATTATGCAGAACTTTCTATTCCTTCACTTGTTGAAACTAATAATGAAGATTTACGAAGCATTATGTCGATAGCATCTCGAGATCCTTTATGTCATCTGAATGAGCATGAGAAACTGTTACTCTGGAGGTGCAGGGAACAATGCCGCAACATACCACAGTCCTTACCCAAGTTGCTGCAGTCTGTAAAGTGGCAAGAGAGAGAATGTGTACAGGAAATTCACTCACTACTAAAATCATGGCCTACTTTATCACCAGAGCAAGCAATTGAGCTACTCGATTGCAAATATCCTGACCTTGAAGTTAGGAAATTTGCAACAAGTTGTTTAAATGTTGGGTTAACTGATGATGGCATGCTGAAATATTTGCTCCAACTGGTCACTGCATTGAAATTCGAGTTGTACCTTGACAATCCATTGGTCAGATTTCTATTACAACGTGCTATTGCTAATTTACGAATTGGCCACTATTTATTCTGGCATTTGAAATCGGAAATGTACGATATTCAGATTTCTCGCAGGTTTGGTTTAATATTGGAAGCATATTGTCGCTCCTGTGGCCCTTACCTAGAGCAGTTGGTGAGGCAAACTGAAATACTTACCAAACTGCAAAATGTAAACACCATATTGCAAAAGGATGATAACGTGTCACAAAAAGCACTACGGGAATACCTACAGAAGCCGGATTATGAGGAATTGTTGCAAAATAATCTCAGTCCACTGAATCCTGCATACAAGTTGGAAAATCTGCGAACAAATTTCTGTGAGTTGAAATCTTCCGCAAAGCGGCCAATTACTCTGCAGTGGCACAGTGCAGACCCACTAGCTGAGTATTTTCAACCTGTCCATGGAATACTTTTTAAAAATGGTGATGACCTACGCCAAGACATGCTGACTTTACAGATTTTAAGAGTGATGGATGATATATGGCAAAATGACAACCTTGACCTGTGCATATCTCCATACATTTGCATATCAATGGGACAAAATGTGGGCATGATAGAAATTGTACAGAATGCTGAGACCATCATGAGTGTTCAAAAGAAAGGTGGAGTGGTTGGATCACTTCAACTTAAAACTGGCACTTTGCACCAATGGTTGAAAGACCATAACCCCGGTGAAAAACAGTACAATAAAGCTATTCATAACTTCACACGTTCGTGTGCAGGATATTGTGTAGCTACACTTGTCCTTGGCATTGCAGACCGACACAATGACAATATTATGATCAAGAAAAATGGCCAAATGCTCCACATTGATTTTGGCCATTTTTTAAACCACAAGAAGAAAAAGTATGGCATTTGCAGAAATCGTGTTCCATTTGTTTTACCTGGGGATTTCATGCGAATAATTTGCAGAGGTGCTACAACTGACTTGTCAAAAACTTATGATTACAAAAACTTTGTTGACCTGTGTTGCCGCGCTTATTTATCGATTCGGTCACATGCGAACGTGATCATCAACCTCTTTTGCATGATGCTGGGTGCTGGGCTTCCAGAACTTTCATCATTTGATGACATTGAGTACATCCGTACATCACTCGCTGTTGAGAAAGAAGAGTTGCAAGCAGTCCAGTACTTCCGGGATTGTCTCACTGCAGCACAAGATAAACAATGGACCACCAAAGTGGACTGGGTTTGTCATGCTGTTAGACACAGCGTTCGTAAGTGATTGAAATGATCATTTTACATCAAGCGAGACCAGTAAACAACAAGTGTGCTATTAACTAACCTATATAAAAAAAGACTAAATTTGATTTTGCGACTAGGTCTAAATTGTCACTATTTTGTGACAAGACATTACGATTTTAAGAGTTGCTTTGTAAATATTTCATCGCTTTACAGCAGTCAGCAAATGATGTTTTTATTATCAATTTAAAACAAGGTTCTTTAGTTGTCGGTACATATCAATGTAGCAAATCAAAAAAACTATATATTTTGATTTGGTTTAAGCTTCAATAAATAAGCTCACACCATTTTAAATTATAGTACACAAAACAATTTAAATAGCAGTTCCCAATTGCTTATTAACGAAGGGTTTCATATTTCGAAGGATATAAGGTAACTATCACATTACTGCTTATATATTACATTTTATCATTTTATTTCTTTTTACATATCCGCATCTTTGTTTTAATTTTGATTATTTTCTTCTTTTTTTCTTGAATTTTAAGTTGTATTCAATCAGCATATTATTGGTACAATGGTGTAATAAGGTGGTACCCATATGATATTTGCCAAGAATTATGTACAAGTTTCAATACCTATGATCACGATTTGCACTGTACATGTTGTGTTCTGAAACTATATAGCAAATAAGTTCATACATGTATAAGCCTGTATCAATCAAGTTCATAATGTGCCGCACCGGATTATTTGTTTATGATTTTATATCTGATCATGTTGTTGTGGTCGATACAAATACATTTCATTACATTGTTTTGTGTCTATGTTATTGATCTCAGCTGTGTTAAACATTAGATAAATTGGAGACTAAAATTGCTGAAAGCTAAAAACCCCATATGGGGGGGTTGTTAAAAAAGACTTGCACAAACTGTGTGTTTAAATCTGTCAAAGAATGCTACAGCTCTTGTTGAATGATGCAACCACACAATATGTTCGTCCGGCCCGTTGGTCTAACAGTTAAGTGCGTCGCCTTTCAATCGAAAGGTTGTAAGTACGAAACTGGTCGTTAGCTAGTAGGTTGTGTCCTTGGGCAAGGCACTTTACGGACATTGCCTGAATCCAGCGGATTAATGGGTTCTACCAAATTGAAGGAACGTGTCTATCATATACAACACATTGCAATAGCTCCGGTAACCCGACAATGGGCGCGAGGTGATCTGACGATTGCCCGTGTGATAACCCCCTTGGTTTTCCCATTCATGGGGATAAAGATGAATATCCTATCCTATGTAGCTTCAACCTTGGAAGTAATGTTCTTTTTTTCCATGAACAATAAATCAAGCTCGCTCCGAAACAATATTTTATTGACACACCAGGTAATATTGCACTTAATAAATGGCAGAAGTGCAATCAAGGAAGAATAAATAAACTGGCAATATATGAATGACCACCCCCAACTACATTAATTCAGGATGATGAATTATTTTGTTCTCAATCCAACTTTCTTGTTTTCTTCTGGGCTGAATTGTAGAATAGTTGCTATGGCAACCAGCATCTTTTGCTTGGCGGTTGCATCCACAGTGGTGAGATATTGAAACAGAACATTTTTCACATATTCGACATTGGCATTTTCACGTGACCTAAAATTATGGGGGTAAGGAGGCATAGAAATGCATAATATATATATGGAGTTTACATATTTGAGATTTATATTCTACATTTTTATAAAAATAATAAAGAGGATTAGAAATTAAAACAAATTGGCTGGTTGCAAATAAAAAAAGCAGTCTTGATAAGTGGTCTCACAGCAACACTACACCATGATTAATCAACTTCTAATCAAATTGCTCCAAGATGTCAGATGACAAAATGTGTAGCATTCATTCTTTAAAATACATTAATAACTATTGGAATTGGAATCTTTTTTAAATGAAAAAATATACACACAACATACAGAAAACATCTAGAATATGATTTGACATACACAATTACACGAGGATATTAAACTTACATTCCACGTTCCAGTTTTGCAATTTTGTCTTTCAGAATCGCAACTTCTTGTGCGTTGTTCTCGTCTCTGAAGAAAAATGTAAAGTTTAAAAGTTGCATTTAATTAACCGCACACTGTCATGGTAACACAAGCTGGGTAAACCAAAGCAGCAGATAAAACTTGGCTTTCGCCACCCATGACGAGGCACTTCTGTCATTCTGTCATTATTAAAATAACAGATGATGGTATATAAATGAAAACAGTGTTAGAGGAATTTATCTGAAATACACATTTTGAATATTTATGACCAATAAGTTGAATAACAATTAAGAGAGAAAGAACATAAATAAAAATATGACAACTGACTTTAATGACATGAAAGTGGTATAAAACTAAAAAGCAATATTTTTCAAGCAGAAATAAAATGTTTATTAGTTATAAATGTTTATTCAATACAGGTGTCACTATAACTTACTTCATGATACCAGCATCTTGTAATTTGCGTATTTGCATTTCGAGATGTTTCTTTTGCCTTCTAATACTGTTTATTGCCACATCTTTCCGTGCTAACTGCTCCACGTAATGCATTAGCTTTGTATCTTTCACACTACCCTGTTAAAAGTTTTAAGTGGTTAATGCATCCATCTGGTTTTAATCATTGGTAGAGACAGGATTAAATTCTTATCACAATAACATTTTATTAAAAATTTATATATATATGTTTTCATTATACACTTCTATCATGTGTTAGACACTAGGGCAGCAACTTGTAAGTCTTACTTTGGTTAAAATCTCAGTAACAGAATCTTCTGTCAGCTCAACAGGATCTGTTTCAATTGGAAATGTGGACACTTCAAGGCCAGATTGGTATTCACTGAAAATCAAAACAATCTGGATTATGCATTGAAAAACCAGTTTATTCAGTAAAAGCTTGTTAGACATCAGACGCAATGTCGAACGGTTAAAACAATACCCTTACGGGTGGGTTTGCCCCACCTTACTGTGCAAGAAAGAGTCTATGGGCTTTGTATATATCTAGTGCATTCACATGTTGAGCAACTTTATAACAGTGTTTTAATCTAATCTATGCAATGGCTCAATCAACCTGATTGCTTGTATTGGTAATGTGTGATAGTAGAACAGACCACTAACAAGATATCAAACTTATTATTATTATGCATTGAAGTATATAAAGTTAACTCTATTGCCTACATTTAGCAGTCTTCAAAACTGTAAAATAGTAAAACTTAACATTAATTGAAAAGTTTCAAAAATTACACTTCAAGTAACATTTTTTAACTCCTGGTGAATAATTACAGATAAAAAATACCTTTGGTATGCTGATGCATACATCTTGAGATGTTTAATTTCCTTGTCTTTGTCTGTAAGAAGAGCAACTGTTCTTTCTCGCTGGGCTTTTATTTCCTTCTCCAATTCGGCCATCTTGTTTCGGTGGTTCTCATTCATGCCATCAATTATGGATTGTTGAACCACAGCTTGTTTCGCCAGCTCTTGTTTCTGTTCACTTTCCTGTAATAACTTATCATGATTCTATTGTAGAAAACTTGTTTTTTTTATTTATACCCTTAAAATTTAATATTTTCTCTCTCGGCCACACAGTGGAGGTAAGTTAGCTTAAAACATAAAACAACATTTTAACTCTTTAACTTTTATGCCATGATTAAAAAGGTAACCAATTAAATAATTCTCACCATAAGTTGACACTTGACTTCCAAATCATCACATCTTCGTCGGAGATTGAAATATCGCTCCCTCGCCTCCTGAACTTGCTTCTGCGACTCCTCCAACTCCCGATTTGATCCGGACGAGGATCCTTTCATGTTCTTCAGCACATTCTGTGCTCGTGTCTGGACAATAAAATTTGTTATTATCCATAAAAAAATTAAAACAAACACTGATAATAGTGAGAAAGTCAATTCCCATAATTATGTAATGCCGGGACCAAGAAGCTGACATAAAAGTGTGGCCTTTTCTATTTTATTTGCAAGAAAGCATTTACAAAATCAACATAATTTTTATATTAATACCTGTACCAATTCTGCCCGAATCAATAATAACACCCAGTACATTACTACTACAATGTCAATATACTCCAATGTTATGCTTAATACATACACAATCTCATGATTTGGCACTAGTATGTAAATTGTGCATCTTACAAAAAGACAAAGCTACTCTTATGATGAAATCTTAAAATATGTGTTGGAACAACTGAAATGCAGAATGTGTCGTTTTAATGTAATAACTACACAAATTCTGACAAAATCAGTACAAATGCTTGGTACATAAATTCCTTAATTAATTTAATTCAGGTACATAACTCAAATCACACAAATTAAAGTTTTGACTAAATTATGTATTGAATCACACCTTATATCGTTCAAAGTCATCTTTGATTTGAATCATCTCCTCTTGAGATTCAAGATAGAGTTGTTGGTAATCCACCTTCTTCACATTCGCTGATGACAGAACATCTTTGGAAAAACACAATATGACCGAGACGCTTTAAAACAACTTAACTTTTTTTAAAACTCAATATAATTTTTACAATTCTTACATTTAACAGGAGTTAAAGAGGATTATGTCAGACCAGATTTTGGTTCGTATAAAAGTTTGAATGACGACTATGCATTTCAATCAAAACAAACAGTGCATGGCTTACACCACATAAGAAAACATGTCTGTTTAAGAATCATTATACTCCCAATAGTCTGCAATAATTTAATACCGATACTTTTACAGTCATTATTCGATTCATTAAATAACGATAGTAACCGGAGTAAACAGCATTACCACTGATATCAACCAGTTCATTGCTTTTATCTGCGGCAGATTTCAGTAAATGCTGCAAATTCATGATTCTTGCTTTTAATTCTTCAATATCTAGGTCTTCGTCTGCTTTGCTAGAAAAAAGAATTATATTCAATGAACTCGCATTTAAATAACTACAAAGTTATTTTTCTTTAGATTAAATAGTGGATTAATAATTGGCCAACATTTATAGGATTTTCTTGTAGGAACTTTGAATAAGAGTTCCGGTTATACATGTAATATTTAATACTACAACTTAAAAATACAACAACAACAACAACTCGTAAAACAACATAGTAAAAGACAATAGAATTATACAAGCAAACTTAACCTTGTTGAAGCCGCTTCAACTTTCTTCCTTAAAACACTGTTTTCTACATCAAATTGGGCAACCTGGTCTTTTAGATTCCTGCAAAGTTATGATCATCAGCTGATGGTCATGTTGAAACAGACTCCAAACATTACTGTATTAAGACGAGGTCCTTCTGGCGAGTGCCGTCATACAACCCCCATTGTGTTTGAAATTTGCACGAGTCTGGTCTCCAGGTCACCAACTCTCATCTCCTCTGCAGCAGCCATCGCTCGTTCTCGCTTCACAGCTTCCATCACTCGATGGCGCTCAAGTCCAAGCTGCGTTATGTGGTCTTTCTGTATGAAACGAAAATAAAAGAAACAAAATTGACATTGTCATTAATTAGTTTGAAGCAAAAAACTAATATTAAGCGCACATTCTTTAACCACTACAAACACAACATAATTTTTATTAAAACAAATTAAACATTTGAGAAATTTCTTTCCGCACAGTGTACAGTTTGTTTTATGTCAGTACTTCGGGAATATTAAAAACCTTACTTTCATTTTATTCATTTCTGCTTGTAGTTGCAAGAGGATGGGGGACGGGGTGTTGGCTTCGTGTTCAGCCACCTGCAATCTTTCTCTCACTTCACTCAGCTCATTCTCCAACTGCCGAACTCGGCGTTTATAATCCTCGTTCTGTTGCACTTCCAACTCTGCTATCTTGGTGGCGTTTCGCAAATCGCGCATCTGTTTAAATATACAGTAACACAATTTTCTTCATACTGAAGTTCAGTCATTGATTAAGTAAAAGATCATAAAAAAATAGAATTTATCAGCTAAATGGCAGAGATATAATGCACAAGTCAGTCCATTGATAAAATTGGAGAAATTTTCCACATCATCTAACAATAGGTATAATACAAAACAATAATACAAGAGCAAAACTTAAATTTAAAGGGAACTTACCAAAATATATGGATTTAGGAAAACTGTTATAAATTTAAAATTAAATATGTTTTGCATTTTGCGTGTTATAATATTTTCACAGCTATCATTCTTTCTAACCTTTTAAATCACTCGTACATTACCACAGGAATTTATATATTATGCCTTTACCACTGATTGGAGTTATAAATATAGAGAAATTTGCTGAAAATTACAATACTTTTATTACTGTGTTTTTTATTAATAACCAGGTATTCTAATAGAGAAAGACGTATAACTTACAGCAAGTTCAAGAGTTTCGTTTTTTGTTCGTTCGTCATTAAGCATTTTCTGTATTTCGCGCAACATAATTGAATGTGTGGCTTGCTCCTGGTCATGATCAGACTGTTGGCTCCGTAGTTTCTCTTTAACCTATATTTCGTCATTCAATACAGGATGTGTGTTATGTGTTTAACATCGTATCTTAAAAAAATATACAGTGTATGGGAGAGTTTGGATATAAAAGATGCCTTCTGCTCAGTCTGGTTTTGTTAATTCACAATTGATATTTAAACACCACAAGAGGCTACAGTTAATAGTCTACCTATCTTTTTGCATATAATATAAAAAGACCTTATTTTTTATAAATGTGACAAAACCCATCATAATAGGATTGTCAATTGTACCTACACTTATAAGGAAATTTAACAGAAGAGTTATAGCAAACTTAAAATCTAAAAACTATAATTTAGTAGTTTATGCATACCCTTGATAATTCCTGCTTTAGTAATTCAATTTTCTTGACAAGCACCTCGTTCTCTTCTTGTAGCTTGTTGATTTGAACTTCATTTTCATGCTGGAAATTTATTTCAATACATGTGTAATTTGTATACAGGGACCATATTTAAGAAAACAAGTTGCATTTGGTACTCGAATGTCTTAATTGACTTAATTGTTATACATATTGGTCGAATTTTTGAGAATATGACAGTGCCGTTAAAGTACACACAAACAAACTTTTAACTGCTTCTTCTCGGCTTGGTACACTGCAACAATCCGTTTTTTCTCCTCGGACATGGTTGATATGGAAGTGGTGAGGGTAAATAGCTGGGATCGAAGATGTTCAATGTCCTCCACATCATCTTCAATCTTGTCTGATGCATCATCACTCAATGCTTGTTCTTCTGAATTGATATTTATGTTTATATTGGGCAGGCCTTTAGTGGAAGAGTATGATAATCACATATACTATTTAAATCACTTACCATTTACATTGACTTTGTCTTCTTCAAGGACATCCTGTGATTCCTAAATACAATATTGTTTGAAGCGTATTGTAGGCTAAATTATGAGTATTGATCAAAAAGACAGTATCTTATACAACTGGTCAAGCAAACTTATTCATGTTGTTATCTATTACCTGCTTTTGTCGGTCATTCTGCCGTTTTTTTCGCACACCACTACGAGCAGCAGTGAGAGCTTTCATGCTTTCTTCTAAAGCATCCTTTTCTTTCTGCAAACTCTTGTATGCGTGAACCAGATCTAAAGAAAAAAATAATTGATGAAAACAAAAGGTAATAAAACTGATCTATTAGTGGTTGGTTTCATACTAAAGCAATGTTAGGAATAAGAGTAACCATTCCAACCTCTTAATCTGCTTTCATATCTTGCAATTTGCTCTTTTTGCTGGTCGATAACCTGATACAGCTCTTCATTTTTGTTGAATTTAAACATTTTCAACTAGAAAATCTACAACAAAAGCTTAAAATGTTAGCAGCTAATTGATTTCTACAACTATGTCCGTTTAATACCGGTATATAAACAATAACTTTTTTAATATATAAACACTTTTTTAGCAATCAGCAAACCCACAGTTTTACACTAAGCTTTATGGTTGAAGGTTAACCTAGCAGAATTATATACACTGATAACAGAAGGTGAAACAAACAAATAGTCACATTTAATATTTTGTTATGGCTGTGGCAGAGTAGTACGACTAGGGTGTAGGTTAAAAAGAAAAACACTTCATTATGCACAAGGCAAGCTACATCAGCGTTAAACAAAGCAACAATTTATTTTAATATGGCCTCGGATAAATAAAATCGGATAAATAGATCGACTTTTGACATACAAGGTAAAAGTGAAACATTGTGGCAAATACAACAATAGTTGGTTCTTGAGGGTCTCACAATATAATTTTATCTTTACTTTGTATCACACTTTAAGTACAAACAAATTCACTGTACACAGTGCACAGGTAAGCTAAATAGTTGTACATACACAGTGCACAGGTAAAGTAAATAGTTGTCAATTCAAACATCACTGAAATGTGCATTAAAAACATATATACCAGTACTTATTATGAAACAGATTGTGTATGAAATTCTCAAATATAAATGACTGAGTACTAATCCTGTCTTAAGTGTAATGGTTCCTAACTAGGGTGTGCAAAAAAGGTTAAAAATTCAGCATGCAGTACAAGAAACTCAGCACCATTAAAATTATACATGTATATGTAAATGTAACAGTTCTATATCAAAGAGTTAACACACCGTTTAAGACTTGTAAGGAACAACAACATTGGAATTACGCTGTGATAATAAACTTAAGTTTTGCCTGGAGTGCAAAAAATCATCCTCTTGTTTAACATGCATGTTGTTATTTCTGTGCCAAGCTCTAGTTTCAATGAATATACTCAGGGGGTAAATTGAGGCCCTTTAACAATTTTTGTCCAATAGTATTGAGTAATTCTTAAGGCTTAATAGAAGCCACACAAGAAAACACACGTGGTGATGGCATTTCATACTCAATTGACCAGGTATTGTTTCTTGTATCATAAACTTCAATTGTGGTTTCTGATTTCACATCTCCTTCGCCGCCTACCACATAAACCTTACTACCAATTGAACAAGCACAAGCGCCATGTCGGGCACAACTCATACTAGCAACACCACTCCATTTGCCTTCAATGATGTCATAACATTCTACCGACCTCAAGTTTTTGCCACCAATGACATAAATCTTGTTGTCAACAACAGCAGCAGCGAGTCCACTTCGTGCAGCTTCCATTGGAGGTAAGTGAATCCACATTTGCAGCCTTTCATCAAAAACCTCAGCGGATGCCAAGTCTTCATTTAATTTACCAATTCCACCAAAAGCATAGAGCAGGCCATCACTACTTACTATTACGTGGTACCGACGTGCTTGTAACATTGCAGGAGCTTCGAACCATTCATTCATATGCGTTGCATAATACTCAACAGAATCACTGGCAGTGTCTTGTATCATGCCACCAGCCACATACACACGCTCTTTTAGTGAAGCAGAAGCTGATTGCCATCTATCATATAGGGTACAAGCTTCATTGTACCACTTGGGTTCCATGCAATGGAACTTGTAACTTTCTACTTGTCGAGGCGAATCAATACCACCCACAACATAGAAAACATTATTAATCACACAACCTGTAGCTCCATATCTTGGGTAGGAAGTTGATTGGCGAACCTTCCACTTCTTCGTGATTTTACAGTAAATAGCAAATGATTGGTTAGTATTGCCTGACCAACTTCCCCCCGCAATGCAAATTTGTATTGGAGTTGAACAACTTTTCCCAATATTAAGGCGTTGGAAAATTTCTTCAGAAAGCAATCCCACACAATTACTTCGCATTATCAATTTTTCCTTGGACACAACAGTTTTTAAAAAAGCATTGTCTAGATTACCCAAATCAACCAATCTGAAACAGCTATCTAAATGTTGCTTTCTTTTTTCTAGATCGTGCTTGATCCATTCAATACCAGCTGTGAAAACACATTCGTCAGAACTAATATTCTTCTCTTTCAATGAAAGAATCAACAGCATTTCTTTGCAACATAATTCTTTAAAACAAGGTAGTTCAACCACAGCTTGAAAGTTGTTGGATATTAAATTTTCTATGGTTGTTATCAAGCAATTGATCTTATTTTTTATACAGAATGAATAAACCTCAATAGATTTTCTTGTTGACACTTTATCTTTTAAAAATTGTATGCAGAATTCACAGATTTGAGTCATTTGTAGATGTTGTGCAGCTGTGTAAAGATCATAAACATTTTCCCATTTTAATGTAATAGTAGCAGTGTAAATAAAAGTAATGAGAGTCAACAGCGTTTGTGCAGTCAGTGCTTTTACATCTATTTCATTTGGATTTTTTTCCCTTAATTGGCAACGAAACATCCGCTTAAAGGCTTCAGAATAAGAAGCAAGAATACATCTATGTGCTGAAATACGTTCATTTTCTACAAGAAAATAAACGTCACAAAACTCATCTGCTTCCCGTTGTTTATTCGCTTCCAGTGTCAAAGCAGATAAATGATCTCCTTTAAAAGTTACAGTTTGATCCATAGTCGATTCTAGAGAAACATTCTCAAGTAGTAAGAAATAACAGATGTGCTGTCGTGCGGTTTTTTCTTCCACTGTGGATTAAAATTGTCTCTGTAGTTCAGTTAACACACGTTTTGTTGAAAATTTAGTTAACACACTTGTTTTATAACAAATACGGTAACTAGATACCGATACGAATAATTAATATATAATAAACCTTAAACGACCAGTATGTGTTTTATTTATTACATAGATATCTAAAATAATTTTTTTTATTTTTATTAGATATCTGTGATTTATTAACAGACTCCATAAAATGCCTATAATTTAATTCACAGTCCTAAACAATTTTTGTCTTTTTGATTTAATCTATTTTTTTTAAATTGGCAGCAAGTCTGGTAAGGAAATTTAAAACGTGGTTTGTTAAAAGAAAATCATTTAAAGAGTTTATAGTAAAGTACAGTCCGGCCCGATGGTCTAACGGTTAAGTGCGTCGCCTTTCAATCGAAAGGTTGCAGGTGCAAAACTGGTCGCTAGCTAGTCGGTTGTGTCCTTGGGCAAGGCACTTTACGGAAATTGCCTGAACCCAGCGGACTAATGGGTTCTACCAAATTGAAGAAACGTGTCTATAATATACAACACACTGCAATAGCTCCGATAACCCGACGATGGGCGCGAGGTGATATGAAGATTGCCCGTGTGATAACCCCCTAGGTTTTCCCATTCACGGGGATGAACATGAATATCATATCCTATACAGCTGTTCCGATTAGAACCTATTTTTATACTCCTGTTTATCACAGGGGGGTTGAAAATCTCGTGGACGAAATACCAAATAAAGTCGAACGAGTTCACTTTCAAGAGCTTTTTCACTTTGTGTAACACTATAAAGAGTTACTTTTTTGCTGAAATACTTCGTTTAGGCAAAGTCCGCTAACTTCTTTTGCTAAGAACAATCAACTGCATTCGGAATAATTGGGACTTCTGAATATTACAGAACAATATTTTAGCATGTGTGGGTGTATTACATGTTAAAGTAAAGCGCGGTTAACAGGTTAGCACAGTGTTAGTAAAACACAGCAAGAATTTTTGCGAATATTATTCATTGATTCGGCATGTAAACAATTCAATCAAAATTTTCAGCGTTGTACATGATAAAGACTGCTAAATTGAACTTAATTCATTATCCCTGACTCTCTTAACTCGTACCAAATATTGTGCAGTCTGACTAGTTGACAGATGCCAGAGTTGAGATATATATGGATACAAATATAAAGAGTGAAATAAAAAAAAAATTGGTGTGTCATCAGTTTATCAAAATTAAGAAATATAAACACTGTTGATCACTTTGGTATTGAAACTAAAAATTGAAATATAAAATCACTTTGATAAAGCACCATGGACATAAAAAGAATACAAGTAAAATAATGATATAGAAAATATTGACAGAATTTGAAGATAGACTTTATAAAAAAATACTTGTTAGCACAGTAGTAGTTAAGGCACACTTTAAAATGTGGTACAAAATATAGTTGAAGAGTTTTATCAAAATGTTATATATTAGAAATTGAAGAAAAGTATTATAAAATATTTTACAATTGGAACTTTTTTTAATTTGTGGATTCATTTAGCGGCAAATGCAAGTAGGAAGAATTACAGAGGTTAATGTCATCGTCTTTACCAGATGCTTGTGTGAGATAAACTTGTGCAATGTTGGGTAAACTACCACTTAGACTTAAACTGCTAAGAAGAGTGTTCAGTTCCTGAAAAGTTTAAATTTAATAGATTTTTTTAATAATTTTAAATATTATAGTCAAACTTTACCTACACAAATAAACAACCATCTCCCTACATTTCAAGATGTGATATTAAACCAGAACAAGGTTAATAAAAATAAAAGTCTTAGTTCATAGGACTTAATTATTACAATGGGCTCATGCTAACAATATCTGGCTAATAACTGTCAAATAATTCAAACAAGAAAATACTTCTTTTTGTTTCTTTCTTTTACTGAGTTCCACAATGTACTCCAGTTCGACTTTTTGTTTTTCCAACAAGGCAAGTTGTTGCTGTGAATAAGTGGAAATTTTATATAAATCCACCATGAAATTAAATTCCATATCTCTATGGTAAGTTGGTAATATGTCGCACTCATCTGGATTATTACATCTTTGGAACCAGCCATTTTACACTTTACAGGTAGCCATAAATTGCTTAAACATATATTGCACGCCTCTCCGTTAGTCTTGTGAATAATAACTGATGTATAGTCTATGTTTGGAAGAGATAGATGAATTTATAAGTATGAATGGTAAGTAGTGAGATTTAGTATTTATAATTGTAATTATCATACAACTTACATGAAGCAATCCGTTCTCCGCACCCAAATCTTCATTTAAACTCTCCAGATGGTTTATACGAGACACACTATATACAATGCAATGTCGGTTAAAATCACCCGATTTTAAAAACAATTGATTTATTTGTGGAAATTCATATTTCTAATTATTTCATTTATCAAAGAAGTAATATTTTTACATGGGTTTTCAGTCACTCAAGTTATTGCTTGTTTTTATTTTTAAATAAATATTTTATATCAGTTAATCAAATTCATTTCACCTTTCGTCCACTTTCTTGTTATACTGATCAGCACGATTTATTGCGCTGCGTTTTTCCCTCTCAGCAGCTCGCACATCAGCAGCAGCCTTCTCTTTCCACGATAACTCTTGCCCCAAAACATTAGTAGCGAGAGCTAACCGGCGTTCCAGTCTCTCGACCTCCTCTGCCATCGCTTGCCTCTCCATCAGGAACAGCTCTCTGTGGAGAAAGTTGTCCCGAAGGGGAGGTTTTTTTTACCAGCACTTAATCTTTCAAATTATTTATTGCACTACTTTTTCAGTGCAACACTAAGTAAAAGGAGGAAAGAAAGCAGAGAAACTACTCACCAAAATTATAAAAACTAATTCTAACCCTGCCCCAAACACTAATATCAACTCAAAAACGTCGAAAAACACTGCACTATATTGATAAATTATATTCAAGTTCAATTGTTATTTTTTTGCGTAAATAAAGTTTTAGTCATGCTGCAGTTAGATTTAAAAAAATGTTTAAATAATAATAATATTGTTATAACCTTATCCTGCGTATCTTGTTCCTATGCTTTTGCTTGAGATTTTTGTATTTATCCGAGTACGATCTGGTTTGGTTGGAACAAATCTCCAACCTTCTTCGCATCAAATCCACTGCATCCTCCAACTGATCTCTGTTCAAATCAGCCACAAGTTTCTGTGAAAAATGTCAACGTGATTTATAGTTTCATTGTGTGACACGAGTTTATCATGTTTGCTCACGAACAAGTTGTTTCGAGCCATGTATAGGAAGTTACTACATGAAATAAAAATTTTTTGGTTTGTATAGTATTGGACAGTAAAGCTTTTTTATCAACAACAACTATAACCTGTCAGTTTAAATTTTTCTTGGAAAACAATAAATTGTAATTGTTTTATCATCTATAACAATTTTTTAGTGTTTAAAATTAGAGTGGTAATAAGTTTAAAAACAACCCAAAATTTGAAAAATTTTACTCTTCCTGACTATACTGGAATAATAAATGTATAGCAGAATAAACATTCTCTTAACATACAATACCTCAGTGTCTTCTTCAATTTCCTCTCCTTTAATCAGCAACAACTGAGCTTCAGCATTCAGTGCGCGCTGCTGTAACTCCATTATTCCACTGTCCCCAGCTGTTTCCAATTGCTTCTCCAACTTTATTCTGGAAAATAAAAAAAAAGTTAAAATGGCCAATTTTTATTTTATTTTTAATTAATTGGACTAGAGGTATTAAAAATCCAGAGTTAACTTTTTAAAGTGTAAAGAAAATTGTGCGGAGGTAGATTTATGTTATGAGTTTAATGGGGTGTACCAGTGCATTTCATTGGTGCTATATACTGAGTGACCTTTAGACAAAAGGACAAAAACAACAGCATTTCAAAGCACAAACCTGATCTGACTTTCTTGATCTAATTGCTTTTGTAGATGACTGACCAGTTGGTTGCTTCCATTGGTGCCAGATGTTTCACTGAACAATCTATCTTCAAGTTCATCAATCTTATTATGAAAAAATACATGTACAAAAGCTTTCCATCAATGCAAATTTAAGAATTAGTTTACATTTTCTAAATACCTTAAAAAAGTTAAAATTTCTTTCATGAATACATTTTTATTAAGAAACACACTTGTATGCATGGGATAATTAGTGTTTGATTAAAACCCAATTAATTAAATAAACCTGAATTTTTGTGACATTTTTGCAATTTTAATACGAGTTATTTGCCAAATGTCTGCAAAATACACTTTGTTAGTTTATATTTGCAAATGATCCATAAAAAGCAACTTAGCTTGGCAAATCACATTTACATGTGTTAGGTCAACCTATAACGTTAACTGTGAAGGAAATACCTTTCGTTGAAGTCTTGCTACGTCATGTTCAGGATTGTTGAGTTTAAGTTTTAATTTTGCAACCTCTTGATCTGATTTGCTTAACTTGTCCAATCCAACTTTAAGTTGCTGCAACACCTATTAAGATAAAATTTTTAATATCTAAAAATAATTTTAACAATCATGGAAAAAACACATAATCGGGAGCAATTTAAATTGTGTTATTACCTCCTACTGTTTTAGTGAACTATGATGGTACATTTCATTATAATAAACCATTGCATTATATATATATATAAATTGATCATAACAACTATACACCGTTAATCAGTATTACAGCAAAATCACCTTGGCTTAATCTAAAACAAAAGTCCTTAAAACAGACAAAATGTTTTAAAAATGCAACAACCTTGGCCAATTCGACTTCCAGTGTTGCATTTCTTTCTTGCAGTTGGTGAGTAATATCTATTTGCATGTCGAGTTGTTCCTTCCTATTATCACCAGCGATATAATGCGAAGAGAGTTTTCTCTCTGCTGATGTCAGTTTATCTTGACACGACTCCAGTTCCAGTCGCTGTCTGTCATATTGTAGTTTTGCTTCCACCAGTTGAGCTCGCAACTCTGCTTCAACCGAGCTATCCACGTGCGTCTGAGCAAGAAAGTCTTATTTTAAAGAAATACAACCAAACAAGCTAATTAAACAATTATTTGAATGTTTGGCAAGCTAATTTTTGCTACAGATATGAGTACCAGATGTTTACAGACAGTTATATGGGTTTACTTGATAAATTTGGCAACATACCAATTACCAATGAACATAATGTTATACATTTTTATCTAAATGGGTAATTGTAACCCATAGATAAAACCTTGTGGTTTCAGTGGTGTCAAATCACATCAAACATACTTTTTAAGTCGTATTAGGTTGTTAAAGTCATATTTAGTGCAATTTCTGGCCATATCATGGGTGCCATGGGTCCAATTTAAGGGTGTAGTTAACACTAATAATAAAAAGTATATGACAAAAAAAGTGCTATGTAACAATATGCAGCTTTAAAACTTTGTGTGAGAAATTTACCTCTAATCGATCAAGTTTGTGTTGCAGTTCTTCCTTTTCTTGATTTAACCGTAATATTTCTTCATTGGCTTTTGCCTCATCCTCTTCCAGGGCATTTCTGAATCAAAAAATATAATTTATATCTTCAATAGTATAACAAAACTTTCTCTTATTTATACATATAACATAATGTAATTATTAATTTCATGCCCTTGTTGTAAAACACGGTGCTTTTAATGAATCAATCCACATGAAACCACATCGAGGTTAAATTAACAAAGAAATTTAGAGCAATAATACAAGATCAAGGCAAAATAAGTTTGGGGTTTTGTGGTGAGAGGTCTCTCTAGAATAGGAGAACTGATGAAATCGAAAGGAGGGATGGAAACCAGCCCATGCTAGTCACCTGTGTTTATTGGGTAAAACAACAAAAATAACCGGTTTATGTCATGTACAGCACATAAAAATAGCTTTTGTAATCCTACACTGTCTTTTATTACCATCCGCACCTCACACCAATAAACTGTTTAGATGTTTCTGAAACATTATCTTTCTCCATGATCAATCAAAATCATTCAAAATTTTGTAATTTTAATAAACACTGAAGAAGATATAATATATTTCCGAAATGTCTTGCATGAAACATTAGAAATAGATTGAATTAATTTTTGCAAAAAATGTTTTAAATATCCATAAATAATGTTCTGAAACACCAAAGCTTTTTAAGTCACTTACTTCATTTCTTCAATTATTTTTTTCGACTGTTTTTGTCGGTCATTTTGTTGAGTGTTGATTTGAATTGT
>CH002579.1:29038-55668 GCA_000149265.1 Ciona savignyi | reverse complement strand
GGAGGATCTTCATCTTCTCCATGATGTGGTCACTAGGTGCTCTCCTAGAGCTGGATTACAGGTGATGGGGATGGTTGTGTGGTTGATGCGACTGAGTCATGTAATATTTCTACCTAAACAACGTTCTTACTGAGCGTTTAGCGTGCTTGACCCATATAAATAGATCAGAGTCAGCAGAGTCACACAAAAACTCACCTAGCAAGGAATTCTGTAATTCTGGGTCCACAGATAAGCATGATAAATAAGTTACTGCCCGTTAAAGTAGTGAGGGAATTCACCCCATGGGTGGGTATGGGTGAAGGGAGCAATTGATGAGGATTGATATGAGGATGACAAACCTTCCATGCAGGGAGAAGATGGAGGAATTCCTCCGATCCCATGGATCCAACCTCGACCTCCCCATGATTGAAGGAGATGAAACGATGTTCGAATACGTGGTTGGGAGCAGGGGAGGATGGGATCATTGGAGAACAAAGTGAGTTGGTGTATGGGGTGCTCTATGTAGGGGGGGCATAGAGGGTGGGTCGTTTATTCAATACTACCCGGGTATTAAGTATTGATATATGGGGCAAATCAAGATCATGAAGACAGCAAAATGAACAGTCATTAAACGTGTTGTGTAAAAAAATATTAATAAACAAATATATGAATACCACTTGTTATTAATATGAGTTACAATATGGTTATCCGTGTAACAGGAAAATGCAAAGGTTGTGATAATAGGATGGGATAGAATATTCATCTTTATCCCCGTGAATTGGAAAACCAAGGGGGTTAACACACGGGCAATCGTCAGATCACCTCGCGCCCATTGTCGGGTTACCGGAGCTATTGCAGTGTGTTGTATATGATAGACAATAGACATTCCTTTAATTTGGTAGAACCCATTAATCCGCTGGGTTCAGGCAATGTCCGTTAAGTGCCTTGCCCAAGGACACAATTGAATATAATTCATATTGGTTGTAAGCAATAAGTCCACTGGGTTTACTAAAAAACTGCAACTTTGTTCAATTTATCACCTAAACAGGGTACCGGTATACGAATACCCGAAGGATAGCATCCCAGCATATACCTCCATTCTTGTCCCCAATGTGGATAACATCAGAACCGACTTTCTACTGGAAACCATCATGAAACAGGTTCGTTAACATGGCATGTTTGGTTCTATTCGTATTTGTAGGGCTACGAAATTTGTTACAATTTGTGCGGTTGTCTACCTCTGTTCCGAATCTAAGCTATTCCAGTGTGTTGTATATTTGGTAACGAAAGATATGATAGACATTTAAATTAACTGAAATGATATCACATCTATTAATTGCCTTACCCCGGCACAAGCAGTCATAGAACTTAGTGGGATAGTGTTTTAGTTTATTTGTAAGTTTGCAGGAAAGAAACTGGTCGGTTGTGTCCTTGGTAAAGACACTTAACGGACTTTGCCTAACCCAGTGGAATTTTGGTCCTACTAAATTGAAGGGAACGTGTCTATCGTATACAACACACTGCAATAGCTCCGGTCCCGTGTGGCAACCCCCATATTAATAAAGTCAAAGATTGAATGTTCATGACAAACATCACCATCCGCAGGAGAAGTCAGTGCTTCTGATAGGAGAGCAAGGCACGGCGAAGACAGTTATGATCAAAGGCTTCGCGAGCAAATCTGATCCGGAGGTTCATTTGAACAAAGCGCTGAACTTCAGTAGCGCCACCACTCCTAACATGTTCCAGGTGGGACAACCTCGATGGGGGTTGGACAGAATAATACTTTTTCTTTTGTGACATTTTTTTTCTTTATTTAATTTAAATTTAGTTTAACGAAATTTAATTGATTGTATAAATTCATTAATTAACAATTGAATATAGCAGCATTCTGATATTGAATCAATGGAAAGAACTTTTTTGTATTTGCTTTTATTGAAATCAATTTATTCTATCGGGTAAAGTTTTGAAGCTATAATAGGGTGGTCATTGAAACCATTCTTACATAGAAATATAAAACCTTATGTGATGGTTAATTTTGTCCACTGTCCACTGTTTGTGTAATTTTGATTTCAAAGTCACTAATAAGATTTAATATTTCTGCTGACTTTAAATTTTTATTTTATTAGTCCTACTGATTAGTCTGAAGAATTAATGCGTCTCCTTTCAGCCGAAGGGTTGCAAACTGGTGGCTAGCTAGTCGGTTGTGTCCTTGGGCAAGGCACTTAATAAACATTGCCTAAACCCAGCGGATTAATAAGTTTTACTAAATTAAAGAACTTGTAAATCAAACAACACACTATAATAACTCCAAATGGCTGGTTTTGATCCCACCACGTTCCCACATACTAACCCACCTTCCCACAGCGCACAATTGAGAGCTACGTGGACAAACGAGTAGGCACAACATATGGACCTCCAGCTGGAAAGAAGATGACGGTGTTCGTGGATGACATCAATATGCCGACCATCAACGACTGGGGGGACCAGGTTAGCTCAACTTCTACATTCAGAGACTAGCTGATAATACTGTCAAGCAAACGCAACGCCATATATGGACCACATGGAGCGCTTCAAATCCTTTAATTTCTCAAAACTCAAAGACTGGTTTTGTTTGGCAGTATCATCAATCTGACACTCAAGAATTAAGATGGCTGTTTTTCCAACTTTCCTCAGATGTTGTTAAACATAATACAAGTCATCATACCATCTCATATTCCTATTTTCCAATTACTATGTTTTAAATTATATGTTAGCAAAACTGGTCTTTAAACATACAAAGTAGATCCAAACCCAATACCATCAATGATTTCAATGTATCATCACATTGTATCAACTGCTCCCCAGATCACCAATGAGATCGTCAGGCAATTGTTGGAGAACAAAGGATTCTACAGTCTCGACAAACCAGGTGAAGATGAACCGGGTTGTGTTTTTTTGATTTCTACACTTTTCCATGTGATATATCACTTTGTGGCCAATTGTATTAAAAACTATAAAGGTTGATTAAAAATAAATTATATAGAATAATTATGAGGAAGATAAACATGAAGTCAAACAATGCAGAGTTAACACACGGTAATTGCCAAATCACTTCGCGCTGAGTTACCAGAGCTATTGCAGTGTGTAGTGTATGATTGATAAGTTTCTTTAGTTTTAGTTTAACCCATTAAACCACCGGATTCGACAACGTCTGCTAGAACACAACTGACTAGCTTGTGGCTGGTTTCGATACCATAGCCTTTCGGCTTAAAGTAGTTATAATAAGTCTGTCAGTAAATACACACAATGTATCATTGTTAATTATTAAAACCTGAGTGGCTGCTAAACCTAATATTAAACAACTTATTTCGACAGAATATAAAATGATTTAAGTCAATATGATCAAAATATTTTCACCTCATCTTTCTTAGAAAAGATGAAAATAAATTAAAATTATTTTTAATACAATTTATTACCTCATTTTTTGTCAAAATTTAAAACCTTTTTAAATCAATAACAACCAAACTATACAACCCCCATGTGCAGGTGATTTCACGAACATCGCCGACATCCAGTTGGTATCCGCGATGATCCACCCAGGAGGTGGGAGGAACGATATCCCCCAGCGTCTCAAGCGACAATTCTGCGTCTTCAACTGCACCCTCCCCTCCAACAGCTCCATTGATAAGATCTTCTCCACCATTGCCACCGGATACTTCTGCAAGGAGAGGAAGTTTCCAACCCCAGTAAGCAGCAGCATGGGAACAATGGCAGTGATGGGCAAACTTGGAAAAAATAACAACAATTTAAAAAATCAAATTTTAAAATCACCAAAGCAATCTTTTTAAATCAAGATATAAATATTTTATCCAAATGGGTATTGTCAGTCTCTGCAATGGAAATATGAAAGTTAAACACTTAAATAATGGGTGGTTTAGTAGAACTCATTAATCCACTAGGTTCATGTAGCGTTCGCTAAGTGCTTGACTGATAACACAAAAAACAGTGGCTGGTTTTGATCACGCCACCTTTCTGCTGATGTTCACGATGAAATGCTGATTGTCATGTTTCCAGGATAAACTGGAGCGTACAATAGTATGTGCGGTTCTGTAGTTGGGACAAGGAATGTGCAATGAATTTGAACTTTATAAAGTTTAAACGAAACATCGTGTCCATCCCAGGTGGTCGACGTGATCGCGAAGTTGGTGCCGATGACGAGGGAATTGTGGCAGAAGACGAAGATCAAGATGCTTCCAACTCCCGCCAAGTTCCACTACATCTTCAACCTCCGCGATCTCAGCAGGATCTGGCAGGTTTGGATGGGGATGGGGTTGGTTGGTTGGGTTGGTTGGGTTGGTTGGGGATGGTTGGGTTGGATGGGGATGGGGGTTGGTTGGGGATGGTTGGGTTGGTTGGGGATGGTTGGGTTGGTTGGGGATGGTTGGGATGGTTGGGGATGGTTGGGGATGGTTGGGTTGGTTGGGGATGGTTGGGATGGTTGGGGATGGTTGGGTTGGTTGGGGATGGTTGGGTTGGATGGGGATGGGGGTTGGTTGGGGATGGTTGGGTTGGTTGGGGATGGTTGGGTTGGTTGGGGATGGTTGGGATGGTTGGGGATGGTTGGGTTGGTTGGGGATGGTTGGGTTGGATGGGGATGGTTGGGATGGTTGGGGATGGTTGGGTTGGATGGGGATGGGGGTTGGTTGGGGATGGTTGGGTTGGTTGGGGATGGTTGGGTTGGTTGGGGATGGTTGGGATGGTTGGGGATGGTTGGGTTGGTTGGGGATGGTTGGGATGGTTGGGGATGGTTGGGTTGGTTGGGGATGGTTGGGTTGGATGGGGATGGGGGTTGGTTGGGAATGGTTGGGTTGGTTGGGGATGGTTGGGTTGGTTGGGGATGGTTGGGTTGGTTGGGGATGGTTGGGATGGTTGGGGATGGTTGGGTTGGTTGGGGATGGTTGGGATGGTTGGGGATGGTTGGGTTGGTTGGGTTGATCATTAGGTTGTGGGTCGATTCCTGCGGATGAAAATCCAACCCTGATGTTCATGATGCTGATTGTCATGCAAAGCTTGTTTGATTTAATTTGAGCTTTATTTTCATTTAGTCATCATATTATTTCATATGAACACCAATTTATACAGTGTCTAGTAGTTTATTTTCATTTCATTAGTGAAAAATAAAATATTTAATTAAAATTAAATATCAGGTTAAAGTTCCCAAAATGACAGTTATTAACAAACAGCTAGTATCAAATTTAATTGCTTAACACAGGTGACCAAATAAATGATTATTCCATAAAACTGCAAATCCAAATGATTTGTTAGTTTCAAATTTATGTGTTCCAGGGGATATTGATTGTGCAACCTGAGATTGGAGACAACGTGGGCACGATACTGGGTTTGTGGAGGCACGAGTGCACGAGGGTCATCGCAGATCGATTCACCAACCAACCTGACAAAGACTGGTTCAATGACAATCTCATCAAGGTAGGTTGGATGGTTGTTCAGTCTTATATGGTGGTGGGTTTGACTGAAAGGTTATGGGATCGAAACCAATCGCTGTTCTTAAGTACAGCAATTAGGACATTAACACCTGTATATTTTATCGGTTGAATAAAAATTACCACAACATCTCAATATATACAATAAACTGCAATAGCACTGGTGACCAGATAGTGAGTGCAAGGTAAGCTGATAAATACAATGTCATACCGCCTTTTCTAAACAATGCAATGAAACAACCTGGTACCATAACCATATCTGCAAGATGTGTATTATAATGGATGGGATCTTTATTTTCATATCATTAAATTGGGAAACCTATTGCAATGTCGTGTATATTCTCAAGATGTTTCTGCATTTAAATTTATCCCATTAATCCACTGGGTTCAGGCAACTTCCGCCAAGTTTCTTACCACAGACTCAACTAACTAGCTACTGACTAGTTTCGATCCCACAACCTATCCACCGATATTAGATGGTCCAACCTCCTGAGCTAATATGACATCAATGATCCACAGTTGGTGAACGAGGAGCTGGGAGAGGAGGTGGGAGGGATGATGCCCGATGATCCCTACTTCGTTGACTTCCTTCGTGAAGCTCCTGAACTCACAGGTTGATTCATGTGGTTGCCTCCTGTAACATGGGGTGGTGGGGTAACCTGTTGCTGTTTGCTTCTTGGGCACTTGTGTTGGGATATTCATGTTTTTCCCCGTGGTTGGGAAAATGAAATGGGATGTTTTCACACGGACATCATCAGATCACCCTGTCAATATGCAAGAGAGTGTGATCACATGGATTACCTCACACATACTGTTGCATTGGGTTGTCTAGTATTTAGATGTCCTTTTAGTTGTGGAAAAACCGGTCTCTTTAGTTTTAGAATAATCTACCGGGCTCTTTTATTGTCCAGTAACTGTCTTGACCGAGGACAACCGAATTATGCTATTTTCAAAATATATTGGTGTTTACTCTTATTATATAGACAGCTGTAACAATGAATGGCAATGTCATCAAGCAATGTTGGTTGTGGTTGGATTAGACCTTGTGATACTGATTGTTCTTCGTTGTTTGACCCCCAAGAACCTGAACCTAGTGGGTTGGTGGGTTAAAACTATGGAAACTTCTCTCCAATATATACAACGCGATTTAAGACATTTTTTATAGCTCCTGGATGTAATATAATAATTTGACTGTGGCATAAGATTTCCATGCGCAAAGCCCCGTTCTCATCCCTGTAACATCTAATGCTGACGATCATCCTCCCACAGGAGATGAACCGGAGGATTTTGAGCCGGAATCCCCGAAGATCTACGAGCTGCTTCCCTCGCTCTCCGAGATGGAGGATCGCCTGCACAACTTCCTGGAACAATACAACGAAACCGTCAGAGGGGGGAAGATGGACCTCGTCTTCTTCAAAGTAAGTCTTCATCTACAGGGTGTGTTTAGTGCATATTATTTACCACCACATGACCACATCTCATGCTGCCCATACTGCTTGGATGGTTTATTGGTTGCTCATTGGACCATCAGGCGAGAGGTTAAGGGATCGAAACCAGCCCCTAGCTAGTCTCTTGTGGTTTTGGTCAAGGCATATAGTGCACGCAAAGAACATAGTGGCTTAATCTGAACAAATGGGTTTCAAATCTATGAACCCTCTCCTCAGCAATCATCATTCCATCAACAATCCTCCCATTATTCCAGGATGCAGCTGTTCATCTGATAAAGATCTCGCGCATCATCCGAACCCCCCAGGGGAACGCACTGTTGGTGGGTGTGGGTGGGTCGGGGAAGCAATCTCTCACCCGGTTGGCATCGTTCATTGCCGGGTACAAGATATTCCAGATCAGTCTCAGCAGGTTGGAAGCTTCGTGTATAGGATGTGGTTTGGCTGGTTAGCTTGTTCGATAGAGAGTTGCACCATGAGCAGAAAGGTTATGGGATCGAAACCAACTACTTGGTGGTCGTGGTGTTCTTTGGAAAGGCATATAACATATGTTGTCAGTTATCACTTGATTAATGGGCTGATAAAAACTATAGAAATAATCTCCATCGTATTTAACACAATGTGATAGTCCCGGTGACCCAATTGCTGACACCATGGCTGTTGTGCAACCATCATTGGTCATGAACAAGGTACTCATGTTTAACTACAGGCACTTGTATATGCATCAAATTATAATATAGCGTACACATCAGCAACTTGATATTTTTAGATACATATTCCCTTTTTTACATCCTTACCCTGTTTTTTACACTGGTCTAAACCAGAGAGATAATTAATCATTCAAAATTGAACAAATATTCAATAGACTGAAAATACATGTAATGTGTCTTATTTAAATCCTAATTCCCCATGCTTAATATATTCAGGCCCCATAACAACCTGCCAAAATTGCAGAACATACAACGTAACGAACCTCATGGAAGACCTGAAGGTCTTGTACAAAATAGCTGGGAAGGATGGGATGGGGGTTACCTTCATATTCACCGATAATGAGATCAAGGATGAGGCGTTCCTCGAGTATATGAACAACGTGTTGGCATCTGGGGAGGTGAGGGGGGTGTATGGGCACGATGGACCGTGACTCAAGTTTCATGGATTGTAGATATTCATGTTTATCCCGTGAATGGGAAATGCAGATAGTGTTACCACACGGGCAATTGTCAGATCACCTCGCAACCACCGTCGGTTATTGGAGCTGTTACAGTGTGTTGTATATGATTGATATTTCTAAATTTTAACCCAGTAGTCCACTGGGTTGAGGTGATTTGAGCTGTATCAAGGACACAATCAAATAGCTGGCAAACAGTTCTTATCCTACCAATTGTTTGACACTTTTATCTGTTGGGCCATTTCATCTGACATGGTTTTTATTAAAAAAGTTCTCCCATACATGAACTGTCACATGGCCCAATAGCTAACGCAATCGATTCATATATGTGATAGGTCATTTTAAAAAGTCTAAATGCTGCGCCCATCAAGTTTAAACCTAAACCTCTTAACAAAAAAAATTTAAGTTAGAATACGTAAATTAATTTTGTAGATTAATTACACTTTTGACCCAGTCTGCTTCTGTTCTTAGTGTCAAGCCATTACATGCTCGAATGTTGGTCCAGTAAACGCACCCACCCACATAATATATTGAGGTACATTCATGCAGGTGTCGAACCTGTTTGCGCGCGATGAGATCGACGAGATCAACATGGAGCTCATCCCAGCCATGAAGGCCGAGTTCCCCAAACGACCCCCGACACCCGAAAACCTCTACGACTACTTCCTCTCCCGAGTCCGAGCGAATCTACACGTCGTGCTCTGCTTCTCTCCTGTGGGGGAGAAGTTCAGGGGGCGTTCCCTCAAATTCCCCGGTGGGTTTGTCTGCTCCGATAGCTCGTTGGTTGTGCGTCGAACCATCAGTCGGAAGGTGGTTGAATCAAAACCTGCATAATCTAGTCGGTTTTGTCTTCAACACACTTTTTACATTAAACCAGTTATTTAATTAGTTGATCTAAACCACTGGGAAAATGCATTGGGTGTCATCACATGTCTGATTCCACCATTGGCCATTGGAGTTATTTCAGTGTGTTGTATTATTTACTTTTAGTCCAATCCAATGATTCACTGGATTTAAACAACATCAACTAAAATCTTTGGGAAAATATCAATTCAACAATCTTTCATCCTTAAGGAAATGCACTATCCCACCAAGTAATTCAATCGTATATTAATAAGTCATACCAAGCTAACATATAAAGATATTCGGTTATCCCACCTCCAGGTTTGTTCTCGGGTTGCACGATGGATTGGTTCCTGAGGTGGCCGCGGGAGGCGTTGATCCAAGTCGCCCAACATTTCCTCTCCGACTACAACATCAAGTGCGCTCCCGAGACCAAGACTCAGATGGTTCAGGTGAGGACGATTTTCGTGTTTGTCTCCTACATGGTTGTGGGATCGAAACCAGCCGCTAGCTGGTCGGCTGTGTCCTTGGGCAAAGTGCTAAACTTCCATTGCCTAACCCAGTGTATTGGTGTGTTCTACTTAGTACGTCTCAATCATAAACAATATATTCAAAAGTTTTGGTAACCCAATGATGGGCGTGGTGTGATCTTACATTTGCCCATGTACTATTGCGCCTTGTGTTTCCCCATTCACTGGGATAAGATATGAATAAGAAATGAATACAATATTAAATATTACTATGGATTACCACAGCAACAGAGAAAATTAGTAGCACATTACCCATTAATAAATCTAACTTACTAATCAGTACAACATAAAAAATAAGTTACTAAAGACATATTGATCATAAATAAAGCTAAACTAAATTTTCGACTGATTAGCTTGATAGATTAGTGTGTCGCCTTTCAACTGAAGGGTTGCAGTTTCGAAACTGCCCAACATTTTTACATGTCATACTGTTGGCAAGTCTGTTGATATGATATAACCCATTGCATTTTCACGGGATAAACATGAATATCCCATATAAATGTTGAACTTGCGAAGGTGATGGGGTCGGTACAAGATCTGGTGGCCGAGAAATGCGTCGAATATTTCGATCGATTCCGACGGTCGGTTCATGTCACACCCAAGTCCTATCTCTCATTCATAACTGGGTACAAGACCATCTACAGGTTTGTCATCAGATACTTGTGGTTATGCATGGATGTGGGAAATGCAGCCTATTGTAATATAGCCAATCACTAGTTGTAATATAGGTGGTAATTATCAGATTTCCTCTAAGCTCTCAGTTGGATTACTGGGTCATTACAATGTGTTAAATAGGATAAGGAATTTGCTAACTATTGTCCACATTAAACCACTGCATTAAGCTTGTTGGAAACCGATTCAGTTAAGTAATACAAAAACACGTTATGTGGTTCTCATTGTGTAAAAGGTCGATTATTACGAGGTTGTGTTGACGTCTGAGCGTGGTTCATTGAATATAATAAAACAGGAATTTGGGTTCCTTTGAGTGATCTATTAGGCATCGCAAGGTTGTAAAAAAGAACAGAACTTATTAACAAAGCTACTTTCCATAAGTGTTTAACCCAAGGACACATCCAGCCCCCAGCAGCTGGTTTCGATCTCTCCACCTTTCGACTAATAGTTTAACTTTTGTGCAACATTCAACAAGATAACACTAACATTTCAGTTTGAAACTTGGTGAAATTGGTATCCTGGCACAACGGATGAAGACGGGACTCGACAAGTTAGTTGAAGCTCAGAAATCAGTGAATGCTCTGTCTGCTGAATTGCAAATTAAAGAGAAGGATCTTGCTGTGGCCTCCAAAGAAGCAGATGAGGTGATAACTTGAATTATTCCCTTATTTAAAGCAATGTAATTACTAATGCTAAGTCTGTAGACATAGGATTGAATACTTAGTTTTATTTTTCATTTCCTGTTACATTTATAAGATGGTCATACGGGATAGTTTTGTTCTATAGTGTGGTTGGTAAAGATGGGAGAGTTAGCACACCAGCAATCGTTAGAACACCTTGCGCCCACCGTTGGATTACTAGATTTATTGCAGTGTGTTGTGTGTGTTACACGTTCATTTTAAAGCTTGGGTAAGTTATAAAATAATCAGGAAGAACTATAATCACTTATGTTCATCCATATTTTAAGGGTTTTTTGATTTATCACCGATGTTACATCATCATGTATTAAATGTTTCAGGTTCTCAAAGTGGTGACGGAAAAGGCACAAGCTGCTGAGAAAGTGAAGGCTGAGGTGCAGAAGGTGAAAGACAAAGCTCAATCCATTGTTGACATGATAAACAAGGACAAAGGAATCGCTGAAGCGAAACTGCGAGCGGCGAAACCAGCATTGGAACGAGCTGAAGCTGCATTGCAGGTGGATTAATCGCGTGACTTCTCTTTGTTCATGTATAGGATGAGACACTCTTGGATAATTTATTCGATTACTGCACTTAGTGTTACTTTACCCATTTGGAGCTGGTACGGTATATGGGTCGGCCATGCTAATCAATCAGTCACAGGAAGGTTTGAGTCACTTATATTCCAATATTTATAACCTTTTTTAATGACATTTTTGACGATTGTTTGTTTTACAATCCTGGTTCTGTGCTGTGACCTGTATCATTTGCTGTGACTTTATAAAATAAGGGCAAATAAATAACAACGAATGTCGTTGCAGACGATCAAACCAGCTGACATTGCCACGGTGAGGAAACTAGGGAAACCCCCTCACCTGATCATGAGGATCATGGATTGTGTCCTCATCCTAATGAGGAGGAAGCTCAACAGCGTGGAAGCTGATCCTGAGAGACCTTGTGTCCGACCAAGTTGGGCTGAGGCGCTGAAGCTGATGAATCAATCACAATTCCTGGGGATGTTGCTTAACTTCCCTAAGGTAAAACTCGTACTTGTGTTATTTTGATATAAACCTTTTTTCCTGTTTTCATTTTTTATATAAGCTCTCCCAGCTCACCTCACTCACTGCTCTATAAAATGTTTTTATCGTGGAAACAAATACTTTTCAGATAACCTTTTACCGATGTGTTTTCGATGCTGTTGTAGTGTTTTGAATATTATTAAGACCTTTTAACTGTTTAATTAAAAACCATTAATCCACTGGGTTATGTAAAGTCACTAAACTCTTTAGTTGCCTGCAGATGGCAAATATGCGGAACAAGAACTTAATGGCAGCGCTCGTCGTTTACCTGAATTTCTATAATTTCTACTCGGTTGATAGCCAACACTCTAACCACCGCCACCAACCACCACCACCACAGGACACGATCACAGAGGAGATGGTTGAGTTGCTGGAGTCCGTACCTCGACATGGAGGATTACAACTTGGAGACGGCGAAGAAAGTGTGCGGCAACGTGGCAGGCTTGTGCTCGTGGACGGAAGCCATGGCGGTCTTCTACAGCATCAACAAGGAGGTGCTGCCACTGAAGGCCAACCTGGCTGTGCAGGAGGCGAGACTTGAACGCGCGATGGTGGATCTGAAGAACGCGCAGGCCACCTTGGATGAGAAGCAGAGACAACTGGATGAAGTGCAGGTTCGATGGGGTTGTTCGATTCATTCGTTTTGCTGCTTGTTGGGAAATGTCACAATAAATTGTGCTAATCCAGCTTGATTAGTATATAATACTTATGTATATTACCTGTTATTAGTAAACTAAGGCATAACATGAACAGATTACTCTGTTCCCACATATTGGTTACCGGAACTTTTACAGTAGGAATATAATGGAGACTTTGCTATAGTTTTCTCCAATCTATTGAACTACTGGGCTCAAGCTACAACTGCATGCCTTGCCCAAAACAACATGAAGTGCCTTGCCTAACCACAAAACTGACTAGTTAGCGACCAGTTTCGAACCCGTTAGATGGTCCTACGTCAACCATATAATCAGGATTGCGGTTGCATCTAACACCCAACCTTCCAGGCTCAATACGACAAAGCGATGAACCACAAACAAGCATTGTTGGATGACGCGGAAACATGTCGACGTAAAATGACCAATGCCATGGCGTTGATTGAAGGACTTGGGGGGGAGAAGGTATTTTGGAGGATTGTTTTAAAGTGACCGGCCTTTTTGGCTTCCATTCCTGGTCCCTGTGATACCTACATTTACATTAGTATGAGCAGGTCCACAGTAGTCTCTTCTACATCTTTTTTAATTTATCATATTAATTTTTAATTTTTTTTATTGCTGTAACACAAAAGCAAAATATAAAAGTGCAACTGATACGAACGACTTTAATGTTTCCACCCCAGGTTCGCTGGGAAGCTGCCGGGAAGAAGTTCGAGGATCAAATCAATCGTCTCGTGGGAGATGTGCTGCTTGCGACGGGCTTCCTCTCGTATTCCGGACCTTTCAACCAGGATTTCCGATCTCTCCTCGTCTCCCAGTGGAAGAAGGAGATGGGACAGAACCAAATCCCGTACTCAGAGGTTCGAATGATTGATATCGATGTTTTATTATTTCTAAGAAAAATCAAACATTTTACAAGAAAAATCAAACCAGTATCTTCAGATATTTTGCGCTCATCACAGGTTATTGAGATCTTGTGTTAAAGTTTAAAATCACAGTAGTGTAGCTGTGAATAAAATTCAGAGGTTGAAATGCACAATTTCGATTGATATTTAATTAAAATTGATCATATTACAGGATCTTAAGATCTTAAGATCTCATCACTGGTTTTTTAGATCTGTTTAGTTTTATCTAAATTATTTAAATGAAAGTTTTTCTTGATAGAAAAATATGTTAACCTTTGTAATGCATCTCATATCATGATTTATTCATGAGACACAATATCTTTTTGATGCTTTCCTTTTTTCTCTGTGAGAAGGTGATTAAAGGATGTAAAAACCTCATTTTCACATTCAGTTTACAGATATATATTCGCTTTAGGACCAGAAAACTTTAAACCAGACAAAAATGTGACTTTAAGGTCGAAACCGAAATTCCTTTAAAATTCCATCTTTGTAGGATGTGAATCTTATTTCTATGTTGGTGGATAACGTGACGGTGGGAGAGTGGAATTTGGAGGGCTTGCCGAACGACGAGCTCTCCATCCAGAACGGGATCATCGTGACCAAAGCGACAAGGTATCCCCTCCTCATCGATCCACAGGGTCAGGGGAAGATCTGGATCAAGAACCGAGAGAAGAACAAGGAATTACAGGTGGCAAGGATGATTGAAATGTGGGGCTTGTGTGGGTTGATTCATCCAACCCGATGTTGCAATAAGGCTTGTTTCAAAATAAAAGTATTATAAAGACCTTTTTTTTATTTTTTATTTAATCACTAAAACTCATCATATAAGCAAAGTTTTTAGAATGTAACTTTGTTTTAGTTTGATTGACAATAAAATAAAAGAATAAAATGTTTCAAAATGAAAACTTAATATTTTGTTCATCCCCCAGCTAACCTCACTCAACCACAAATACTTCCGGACACACCTGGAGGATGCTCTCTCCCTGGGTCGCTCGCTCATCATCGAGGATGTGAGGGAGGAACTTGATCCGGCGCTCGATAATGTCCTCGAGCAGAACTTCATCAAATCTGGATCGACTTTCAAGGTTTCATTGCATTGTGGATGTTGTTACTTCATAGTTTCACTACATCGGATCAGGGTCACTTACTCATTTGGTTCTATATTTGCAGCCAAAATACTTTATGTTTATTAATATGTTTCACATCCTCATTTGACTCAATGTTTGCATCCAAAATATTTTCTGTTTATTAGGACAGGAATATAAAAGCGCAAGTGATTTCATCGCACGGGTATTTGTATACAGGAGCTATTGCAGTGTGTTGTATATGATTAAGTTGTTCAGTTTTTATAGAACTTATTAATCCGCTTGGTTGAGAAAATGTCTGTTAAGTGCTTTCCCAAAGGACACCATGGGTTGGTTTTGACCCGCTTATCTGTCTTATTAAGCTATTCAGCAGGACGAACATATTCATATTTATACTAATCTCACCGTATTCCGTATGTAATAGAATTTTAGTACTAAACTCATCCTATTTTTTGACGTATCTTATATATTCAATTCAATAGAATTTGATTTTTACATATTTTGCTCGCTCATAAAATACCACTTACAATCCTATGAAATATTCATCTTTATAAAACAAGTAATTTCCCTCCCAGGTTAAAGTAGGTGACAAGGAGGTGGATGTGATGAAAGGATTCAAGTTATACATCACCACCAAGCTATCGAACCCCGCGTACACCCCCGAGATATACGCTCGTACCTCTATCATCGACTTCACTGTCACGATGAAGGGGTTGGAAGACCAGTTGTTGGGTCGGGTCATTCTTACTGAGAAACAGGTTCGTTGTGTATTGTTTCGTTGTCAGTCGAAGGGTGGCAGGTTCGAAACAGGTCACTGGCTAGTTGGTTGTGTTCTTGGGAAAGGCACTAAACGCACATTGACTGAACACAATGGATTGATGGGTTCTACTAAATTGAAGGAATGTGTGAATCATACGCTACAATGATTTTTATGAAATCATTGGTTTAATGGGTTCGACCACAACTGTAGTTTCAGCATCTGGTCAGCTAGTCAGCTTTCTATAGGATACTGGCCGACTTGACTACAATAAAGATCCATTATAGCTCCTGGGCGCTAGAGTAACAAGCCGCTGAAGGCCTACATTCCTTGCCGCAGCGCTATTATGTACTTGTCTATACTAACAGTGGCAACATCTCATTCAATGCACTTTAAAAGCTTAAGCAACTATATTGTATAAAATGATTATCTGAAAGTGAAAATAAGAGTAAATAAATTTTAAAAGAATTTAGAAACGAAAAAAGCATCCAAACGCTGTCTTTAAAGCATTGTCCTGGATGCACATAACGGAAAAATTAATGCTAAAATGAACATGGTAACAAAAACCACAATGGATGTTGTTCAGTTGATTTGATGGACGTTTTTGTAGGAATTGGAAGCAGAGAGAGTCGCTCTGATGACCGAGGTGACGGCGAACAAACGTCGGATGCAAGAACTTGAGGACAACTTGCTCTATCGACTCACATCCACCAAGGGATCGTTGGTTGACGATGAATCCTTGATTCAAGTGCTGCAGGTATCAGTGTTTCTTACTCACATAGATTCCAAGATTAAATGGCAATCGATTGCTTAGTTGGTTATGTCCTTATGAAACAGTCTTTGTGGACTTCGTGGTGGGTTAATCTTCTTGGTTTTCCCATTTACATAGATAAACATAAATATCCTATCGAATCCAAAAGCTATGGAACCAAACACCAAAACACTGTTTTCATCGTTACAAATTTATCAGAGTAGAAAAATCGAGTTGCAGATATTATTGCTATGTTGTATATTGCTTAATTCGAACCATCATTATCAACACCAACTCAGTACTGGGTTGTGCTTGCGCATATAGTCAGGGTTTTTATTAATTTAAAATGAGTGTTTTTCTGTTTCTGCGTGCATTATATGTGTTTTAACTACTCTAGTTTTGCCGTTTTATCCTGTCTCTTTTAGCTTTAAAATAATGGAGCGAAACTAAACATCCTCGGTCCGCAGACGACGAAGCAAACAGCGGAGGAAGTGAGTGAGAAGTTGTCCATCGCCGCGGAAACCGAGATCAAGATCAACGCTGCGCGGGAGGAATACCGACCAGTGGCCACTAGAGGCTCCATACTCTACTTCCTCATTGTTGAGATGAGTCTGGTGGACGTCATGTACCAGGTGGGGGGATGAGGATAAGTGTTGCTAAATATGGGATGATACCATAGCATATTTGTTATTTGTGCTAAATGCCAAACAATGGTATATTTGATGTCAGGTCCACATTCCACAGAATAGCTTGGTGGGTAAGTGTGTCTCCTTATTACCGAATTTTTGCTGATTCGAGTCTGGTCGCTAGCTAGTCGGTTTAGTCTAAGGCACTGAGCCAGACATTAAGATACCCCAGTGCATTAATGGGTTTTATTTAACTAAAGACGCATCGTAATCGTCACAATAACTTAAATAACAACAAACTACAATAATCCAAGCAATGCAACAGTGGGTTAATGCTAAAAAAGAGTTAATGCTTCCTTATGTATTCGCGAAGTAATCTGACATCCCTTCCTATCCTATGGGGAAAGAATTCAGGAATATATAAATTGACAATATATCCCTCCCATCATACACAACAAACTACAACAAAAGTAATGCAAGAGTAACTTATACTTTCTAGTTTAACATCATACCCCCCACAGACGTCGTTGCGACAAGTGCTCGGACTATTCGACGAAGCACTGGAACGCAGTGCCAAGTCCCCGATACCCGCCAAGAGGATCTTCAACATCATGGACTACCTGACGTACGTTGTGTTCAAGTACACTGCGCGTGGCCTCTATGAGAACCACAAGTTCCTCTACACCTTGTTGCTTGCATTGAAGATCGACCTCAATCGTGGTTATCTCACCCATGAAGAGTTTCAGACATTCATCAAGGGTAAGTTGGATCGCAATCATGGGTGGGAAGGGTGGGATATTTATGTTTATCCCTTTAATTGACAAATGAAAGGGTGAACTTACACTGGTATTCAACAGATCACCTTGCATTCACTAAGGGGTTACTGAAACTATTCCAGTGTGGAATACATGAGAAGTCATTTTAATAGTTTTATTACAATTTACAACTGAAATTGTGGTCCAGGTGATATTTATTAAGTGCCTGTTCAAACATACAACCGAAGTAGTAGTGACCAGTTTCGAACCTGAAACCTTTAAGGTGAAAGGCAATGTACAAAGTGAATTCACAAAATTATTGGGTGCCCACAGTCTAATTATCGGGTTACCACAGCTTTTCTAGTTTGTGGCATATAATGGGGACATTGCTTCAGTTTATTTTAAATATTAAACCTATTGCACAATTGACTTTAAACAATATTTATAAATGATCTTGCACAAATGCACAACTGAACAGAAGGCAGCTGGCATCGCTCCCACAACCATTCGGCTGATGTACATCTCTCTAACTGACTGAGCTAATAGACCGGTTTATAAATTCACACTGATTGAAACTAACACCATTCTGTGTGAATCAGGTGGTGCATCTCTTGATTTGAACGCAGTGGAAGCAAAGCCAAAGAAATGGATTCAAGATATGACTTGGCTCAATTTGGTCCAACTAAGTCTTTTGCCACAGTTCTCACAGCTGATCAACCAAATTACACGGAATGACAGGGTGCGTAAAGATAAGCAAGATTCGATGATTTAGAGCATTATTAAAATCAACGACATGTTAAATGCATTGGTTCATGTATCGTTGGAATCACTTAAGATTTGCAACCATTCATCAAATTAAATAATTTACATAGCAATAGACAGATGTTGCCTAAAAAATTATCAATAAATTAAAAAAATTGAAGCAATATTACTCCAATAAGTTATGTGATGTTAGTGCTATGAGCATACTTTATGTTGCCTTCACCATTTTTGATGTCAGTAATTTTAGGTAGTAATTTTTTTATATTAGAATTCAAAGATTATAAATATCCTCGAAGGTTGGAGAATAGCAGTAAATCATGTCCTTCATGTAAATGTGACCTTGTGTCCGTAGTCGGGTTATCAAGCTATTGCAGAGTGTCGTGCAAGATACAACAAACATTGCATCTTTTAACTCATACGACTAGATTTAGGCAATGTCTTGTTAATTGCCAACCAACTAGCTAGCAACCAGTTTCTACCAAACACCCACTCACCCTCCAACATCCATTCCTCCCCAGGGATGGAAGACGTGGTTCGACGAGGAGGCTCCAGAGGAGGCGGTCATCCCCGACGGCTACAGCAGCTCGTTGGATACTTTCCGGAAGCTTCTGCTCATCAGGAGTTGGTGTCCCGATCGCACTATCGCACAGGTGGGGAATTCACCGGCTATCAATATATATGTATCAAGATGAGATATTCATGTTTATCATGGGATGCAAGGAGCGTTCTCACACAGGCAATCGTTAGATCACCTCGCGCCCACCGTCGGGTTACCAAAGCTATTGCAACTTGAAGGAATGTCTCCATTATACATAACACACTGCAATAGCTTGGACAGGAGAAATTAAGATCGGGGCAATCTAATGGTTGCCAGTGCCATAACACCCCTTGAATTTTCAATTATGGAAATAATACATAAATATTTCACTTTTTATAATTTTCCATGATAATTATTAGAGCAATTAATCTATGTTATCCATCACATGATAAGTTACAAACTGCTATAACCTGCAGGCGCGACACTACATTGAGCAGTCCATGGGCAAGAAATACGCTGAGTCGGTGATCTTGGACATGGAAGCCTTGTGGAATGAATCGGACAACAGGAACCCAATGATATGTTTCCTCAGTATGGGATCCGATCCCACCGAGAATATTGAGAGACTCGCCAAAATCAAGGGAATCCGTAAGTTTTGTCCGGCTGGTTGGCTGAATGCAGCTATTGCATCATATGTTGTTGCATGTGATCTCTTTTTTAATGTTTTAGTTCAATCCATTAAACCATTGGTTTCAGAACACATCAGCAAAGTATCTGCTAAGTACACAACCGCTAACCCACCGCTTATCTGACCGACACAGATAACTGTTTTAACTATTTTTTACTAATGTGCAGTTTTATACTCATCTATGTCTAATTCATTCTACAATGGGGTAGGATACATGTTTATCCCTGTGAATTGAAAAATGCAAGAGATGTTATCATACGGGCAATCATCATATTACGTGTGTCTGTTTATTTGGGCTATAGTAATGTGTTTTGTATGATTAAGATATTCTTTTATTTGGTGAAACCAAAGAAGCTATTGCAATGTTCAGGCAATGTGCCTTGCCCGAGGTGCAACCATTCAGATAAGCCTCTTTTGAACCAACCTATCAAGCCAACCGGCCAGAATATCTTGTCCAACTCTGATCTTGTCTTTTCAACCCAGCATGTCGCGCGGTGTCGATGGGGCAGGGCCAGGAGGTTCACGCGCGCCGACTCCTCAGTTTGAGCTTTCAAGATGGCGGATGGTTGTTGCTGCAGAATTGTCACCTCGGGTTGGAATATATGGAGGAATTGCTGGAGAACGTGAGTTGGTGTTGGAAGTACTGGAAGTTTGCTCTCTGTGTGATATGCTTCGGTATTATATAGTTGTATATATGTCACTGAATAAAGTGTATGAAATCGTATAGTGGCAGTTGTATTCTCCCCCCACATTCAACACTTTTATAGAATGCGCAGTAGTGCGAAAGGTGCCTCAACATCTGGCAAATCAAGTAATAAACAAAAATAAATTCAATAACTGTTACAAAAACTATCCAGTAATCAGGGGACAATAATTTTAGGCATTAGCGGTAAACATTGCATTATCTTGCTTATTTCCCGCCATTTAAAATATCTCAAACGCAATTAAATGAGGTGACATAATTAATTATTCCTATTTAATGTTTAACATTGTGGTGGAAATCAATGCTTCCCCACATGCAGGTGACGAACACGGATCACATCCACGAGGGGTACAGGACGTGGATCACCACGGAGGTCCACAGCAAGTTTCCCATCAATCTCCTGCAATCGAGCATCAAATACACCAATGAGCCACCGCAGGGTGTGAGGGCTGGATTGAAGCGAACGTACAACAGCATCACACAGGTGGGTGGGATGGTCATGCTTGTGTGGGTGGAAGGTATCTGTTTTATTACTGTCGGAAAACACACATGGGAGTCACCACATAAGGAGTCGTCACATTACCTGTTTTTTTTAACACAGATAATTGTGAGATTTGTTTGTGAAAGGTATATGTTAATTTCTTTAAATAGAGACACACAAGGGGTCACCACATAAGGAATCGTTACATTACTTTGCGGATACATTACAATGTGTTTTAACACAGATAATCATCAGACTACCTTGTCCTCACCGTTAGAACACCTTCCTTTCTGACTATTGTTCTGGTGTCCTACTATTGGACATCCTACACTCAATACTAGTACCGATGCTATTATTATGTAAATAAATTACTGTCTTGCACAATAAACTACTGTAACGTTGCGTCTTATTTCCCGGTGCGCCTTATGTATGGACAAAAATCTAATCAAAGCAATTTATTGACAGTGCGTCTTATAGTCGGGAACTCTTTATAGTCCGTAAAATTCGGTAATTCAACCATCAAATGCCATCCACCCCCAGGAATTCTTGGACATCTCCAACATGCCGCAGTGGAAACCCATTCTCTATGGTGTTGCTTTCCTTCACACGACGGTGCAAGAGAGGCGCAAGTTCGGACCCCTGGGTTGGAACATTCCGTACGAATTCAACCAATCGGATTTCACGGCGAGCGTGCAGTTTGTGCAGAACCATCTGGATGATATTGATGTTAAGAAGGTGGGGGAATGCAGGGAATATGATTCATTCTATCATGGTTGGGGGGAAATCCACATTTATTGATGGTTATCGTCGGATAAAGTGTTGGAAGATTTAACACTACTAACCCATTCCCACCATTGGGTCATTAAAGCTATTGCAATGTATGTGAAGATGATAGAGATTTTCAATCAACTTTTCCATGGCATACAATACCGACTGTTTTTGCAGTGTTTAATATTTTTATTTTTAGATGATTTTTGGTCCAAAAAAACGGCGAAACTACAGTAGTTAAGCAAGCCATACAAAATTCACTAGATATATCAGCAGAAAAAACAAGATAGGATTGTTACAACTCAAAATAATCTTGTGTGTTTTAAATGAGTTGACGACTTGTAGGGAGTGTCATGGAATTTTTTTTGGCTTAACCGACTTGCTATATTTCAACTTTAGGTGATTTTTGGTTGGAGAAAATAGCAAAACTAAAAAAACATGGCATATAAAATCCACTGGATAGCAGAAAAATACAAGACATGATAGTTACAACTACAACTAATCTTACAGGCGGGTGTCATGGAACACAGTGCGCTACATGTTTGGCGAGATCCATATATGGAGGTCGCGTCACCGATGACCTCGACAAGACGCTGCTCAACACGTATTGCAAGTCGTGGTTCGGGGAACACATGTTCACGGAGAAGTTCTGCTTCTTCACAGGTGGGTTTCATCTGGTGCATGTAGTGGTGGCACCAACCACTGAAAGGTTGCGACATTGAAACTAGCCCTTAGCATGTCCGCTCTGCCATGAACACTTACCAGATGTTATCTCAAGCCAATAAGTTAGTTGTTTGCGACAAAATACCAAGAAATTCATATTAAGCTGTGTCCTTCCTTACATGTAGGACATTGTTTGAATCCGATAAATTAGTGAGAAGGTCAAATAATCCCACTATTACCCACCCCCCCCTCTCTTCCAACTGATGGTTCAATCCCCCAGGATACAACATTCCAAAAGCGAAGAACCTCCAGGAGTTCAACCTCTACATCGATAACCTGCCCCTCGTGGACACCCCTGAAGTGTTTGGGCTTCACCCCAACGCCGACATCACATACCAGGTACCACCCACATTCGAATCTTAACATACTCACTTCATCTCATGCAATTGTAGCAGCAAAATTCAGTCGTCCTGATCGCAATGTAACTGACTCAAAAGACATGGGTTTCAATCAACCCAGTAATGTCAGAAAATCAGGTATTCAAATAATCAACATAAACATGGAAATTATGCAAGCATTGTCAGACTTGACCAAGCATACAACCGAACAGCTGCAATCGGTCTCAAACCCATAACCTGTTGGCTGGAAACTGATGTTTTAACTTTAATTTGAAGTATGTTGTATATCATGGATACATTGCTACAGTTTATTATAACTCATTAAATCGCTGGGGTCAGGACAGTCCACTAATTGCCTTGCTAAAAGACAAAACCATAAAGGCCAGAGGCAGGCTTCGATCCCACAACCATTCAGACAGCCCAACTCAGAACCACCAGTCGTAATATTCCACACTTATGTTCCAGACGAACATGGCGAACGACAGCTTAGGGACGATCGTGAGCATCCAGCCCAAGGAGAGCAGTGGAGGAGCAGGGGAAACGAGGGAGTCGGTGGTGTGGAAGATGGCTCAGGAGATGTTGGAGAAACTTCCCGATGATTTCCTTCCTCATGAGGTGGGTGGGGGGATGGGGGGTGTATATTCCCGTGGAATGCGAGGGGGTTATCACACGGGCAATCGTTAATAACCTTTCGTCTACTGTCGGGTTACCGTAGCCATTGAAGTGTGTTGTGTATGATTAGGATATTCTTTAAGTTTAAGTACAGCCATTAATTTACCGGGCCAAGAAGCTGACTAGCTGGAGAGGAATTTTGAACCTACAACCTGTCGGCTGATAGTTGACACACGGACACACTGCTGGGTGGTAAACCCACATTACAGGATTTAAAAGCAATTATGTGTTACTTTTGCAAGAAGAAGAATACACTTCAGTGTAGACAGTTGTGGATTCAAAATCAACCCCAAGCCTCGATCAGTATTATTGTGGACGTAGCTTAACTCGTTCACATCTCCACCCAGGTGAAGTCTCGGCTGCAGAAGATGGGATCCATCCAACCCATGAACATCTTCCTGCGCCAGGAGATCGATCGGATGCAGCGAGTGATAACGCTCGTGCGCACCATGTTGATGGACCTCCAGCTCGCCATCGACGGAACCATCATCATGAGCGATAATCTGAGGGATGCCTTGGACCAGATGTATGATGCGCGGATCCCCAAAGCTTGGCAGAAGGTATGGGGGGGAAGGATAGAATATTCATTTTTATCCCCGTGAATGGGAAAACCAAGGGGGTTAACACACGGGCAATTGTCAGATCACCTCGCGCCCATCGTTGGGTTACCGGAGCTTTTGCAGTGTGTTGTATATGATTCACACGTTCCTTCAATTTGGTAGAACCCATTAATCCGCTGGGTTCAGGCAATGTCCGTAAAGTGCCTTGCCCAAGGACACAACCAACTAGTAAGCGACCAGTTTCGCACCTGCAACCTTTCGGTTGAAAGGCGACGCATTAACACACCAGACTAACCGGTCGGACAAGTTATAGTGCAGAGGCTGATGGTTGGGGTAGGATAGATCTGATATTTATGGTATTTTCCTGTGAAAGGGACAACTTACACGATCATCACATTACTTCAAATGGGTTTCAAAGAAGCCTGTTAAGTGTCTTGCCAACCAATGACCAGTTCTGAACTTAAAACCATTCGACTGAAAGGTAACGCACATAGTTAATATACACACAGACGGACACAGATGCAAAAATAAACATAGCAATAAAAAAAGTTAAATAACTCTTATGTGTATTGTACATCACAGATATCATGGGATAGTTCAACACTGGGGTTCTGGTTCACGGAGTTCCTGGAGCGACATGAGCAGTTCTTCAACTGGTTGTTCGAGGGAAGGCCCCTGCAGTTCTGGATGACTGGCTTCTTTAACCCACAGGTACTTAGCTGTGTGACTTCAATCGGGTTGTGGGTACAAAACCAGCCACTGATGGTCGGGGCCTTAGACAAGGCATGTGGTGGACGTCGCTTGAGCCTAGTGAATTAATGGGTTTAACTCCAAAGCATACTGACATAACTCCTGTAATCTGATGGTAAGCTCAAGATAATTTGGCTAACGCTGGGTGCGATAAATACCTATTACAGTGACTGTTTTTATTCACCGGTCGTTCTTGGAATAAAAAACAACCGTAATTATTGTCCAGCTAAATTGGTTCATTTTGGTTTGACCAATGTCGATTATGCACTTCGCTATAGAGCACGCAAATGCAGGTGCTAGGCTTTAATCACACAACCTTCCAATTGACTTGCACTGCGCACATAACAACAAATGGTTTATCCCCATGAATGCGTAAACCGTCATCACCTCGGGCCCACCATCGAGTTACAGGAACTATTGCAATGTGTTGTGTATGATTGATATGTCCTGCAATTTAGTAGAACCCATTAATCCGCTGCGTTGAAGTAATATCCACAAGTGCTTTGCAATGAGTTACTAACAAATCGTGTTTTAGTTACGTATTTATGATGACGATTGGTGTTTTATTGCGCAAATGCCATGCAATGTAATGTAATGACACACACTAGTTGTAATGTTGCAGCAAATAAAAAAAACAGCTACGAAACTGCGCATTTAATGCAAAGTCATAGTTGCAATAGCGTGATAATCATTTCTTGTCGCTTAACCTTAAGCAATGTCTAATAATACTTCACTGACTTGTGCAATATGTCCAATAAAAATATTGCGACGTACAAACTGGTTGATCACACGACTATATGTTGAGTAATTGGCACATGACCGAAATGGCTTACTTTACGTTCAATTACGTCATGCATTACGTCATCCCTCGCGCGCGCGTTCTAGATGGTCGTCGCAACATTGCGTCATCGCAGGGCTTCTTAACCGCGATGAGACAGGAAGTGACGAGGGCGCATTCGAACAAAGGCTGGGCGCTCGATGGCGTCATGCTCTATAATGACGTCACGAAGATGTCCAAAGAGGACGTGACGTCACAACCACCAGCTGATATCGGTGAGAACACGTGATGCAGATATGAAATTTGTTCTACATATTAGCTTGGTGTGTCAGTGACTGGTCGCTAACTAGTCGGTTGTGTCGATGGGCAAGGCACTTAACGCACATTGCCTGAACCCAGCGGATTAATGGGTTCTACCAAATTAAAGGAACGTCTCTATCATATACAACACACTGCAATAGCTACAGTAACCCGACGGTGGGCGCGAGGTGATCTGACGATTGCCCGTGTGTTAACCACCTTGGTTTTCCCATTCACGGGGATAAAACATGAATATCCCATTCAAAAATAAAATTAGGTATTACATCATGGGTTCGAAACTGGCCATCCCTGAACACGAATGCAATGATTCGATCAAGTTTTTATCGTCACTATTTGTTTGGCGACTAGATGTACATGACGTCATCTTACAAATTATTTCGGCTCAACACCTTTAAAGTAGACACTTATTTATCTTTATCCCCGAGGATAGGACCACGCCAGTAGCGTTAACATACAAGTAATCATCAGATTATACCTCACGCCCACCATCGGGTTACCGGAGCTATTGCTGTGTTGTAGTTTAATTATCTACTGTTTCAATTCAACAAACTATTAACCCACTGTGTATTGTCGATCCGTCAAGTGCTTTACGCAAGTGGGCATCTAGCAGCTGGTTTTGATCCCACAACCTTTCGGCTTACAGTAGACGATCCATCCGACCGAGCTAACAGTATGCCACTTCAACAGGTGGTGTGTATGTGTATGGGTTGTATTTGGACGGTGCTGGATGGGACAGACGACAGATGAAACTCATGGAGCCGTCGGCGAAGGTATTGTTCACCCAGATGCCTGTGGTACACGTCTATGCCATCAACGTCAACCAAGCACGTGATGATAAGAAGATGGGAGGGTTACACCTCTATGAATGCCCAGTGTATAAGAAGCCACGTCGGACTGGTAGGACAACATAGATATCTTCACCATTATCACACCCGATATTCTTTTATTTAAAATGTATATTATTTTCAAAATAATGTGATAGCCATATTTTTTTCCTTGTACACTTACTTTTTTAAAGGGCTAACCCATGATAAGTTAGTCGTTAAAATCGTTTCTTTTATGGGAGGTGGTATATAAATAGGCCGCGTTAACCATTCGGCCAAGCAAACTTGCTTGCACACTTAATTACTTACCCCTGCGTTA
>CH002579.1:10524-28743 GCA_000149265.1 Ciona savignyi | reverse complement strand
CAACATCGTATGTGTTTCGAGCCTTTTTGTACAATGATTCATCAGTATATTTTGCGTGATTAAAATATATTAAGCGCATTAGCACCCATATTTAATCGTGCTGTAAGTAGTGTTTATTAGATATTTATAGAAGTGTGCGGGAATTTCGTTTGTACCGAGTGTATTTTTCGTTTGAGCTTTTTATACTAAAATAACAAGGTGTAAAGTAATGGATTGAAACAGGCCTATACATAAATTCACTGTGATTGTATTCGTAGTATTGACGTGAAATTCATAATAAAACATTCTACCACATTTTTGTAATTTGTATGGCTTAATAGCTGAGAATTGGACGCTATTAGGTTCGCCTGCTTCAAAAATTAAATGCTGCGTACATTTTAACGACTGGGCTTAGTGGTCTTAGATGTTTTCGAGTATTTTGGCCAGCCATTGCTCCGGTGTTTCAAGCATGAAAAAATGACCGACGTTTTCCACGATTTCTAACCGAGCGTTCGGAACGAGAGATTGAATGAAGCGAGGAATTGACAGTGGACTCACTGCGTCCGAGTCCGACCATATAAGTCGGACTGGTAGATCTATTTCAGCAAGAGCGGCAAACCATCTGAATTCAAAGTGCGCCCGGTCCCAGAGATAATATATGAGCTTGTGCATAATTCCGCTGCCACCTTTGTACTTGTTTAACGCTACGATCATCGAGATATCGACCTCCTTTGCCTGTTGATCATAGGACCACGCCAGTAGCGTTAACATATGATGGATAGGACCACGCCAGTAGCGTTAACATACAAGTAATCATCAGATTATACCTCACGCCCACCATCGGGTTACCGGAGCTATTGCTGTGTTGTAGTTTAATTATCTACTGTTTCAATTCAACAAACTATTAACCCACTGTGTATTGTCGATCCGTCAAGTGCTTTACGCAAGTGGGCATCTAGCAGCTGGTTTTGATCCCACAACCTTTCGGCTTACAGTAGACGATCCATCCGACCGAGCTAACAGTATGCCACTTCAACAGGTGGTGTGTATGTGTATGGGTTGTATTTGGACGGTGCTGGATGGGACAGACGACAGATGAAACTCATGGAGCCGTCGGCGAAGGTATTGTTCACCCAGATGCCTGTGGTACACGTCTATGCCATCAACGTCAACCAAGCACGTGATGATAAGAAGATGGGAGGGTTACACCTCTATGAATGCCCAGTGTATAAGAAGCCACGTCGGACTGGTAGGACAACATAGATATCTTCACCATTATCACACCCGATATTCTTTTATTTAAAATGTATATTATTTTCAAAATAATGTGATAGCCATATTTTTTTCCTTGTACACTTACTTTTTTAAAGGGCTAACCCATGATAAGTTAGTCGTTAAAATCGTTTCTATATATGGGGTGGTATATAAATAGGCCGCGTTAACCATTCGGCCAAGCAAACTTGCTTGCACACTTAATTACTTACCCCTGCGTTAAGTCAGTAATTTGGTTCGTCGATAAGAGTGTGGGGTGTGGGTAGCCTGTCTCTTGCAAATCAGTCGTTTCATTACTAGTCCTTTTTAAACACAGTGGATAATTGGTTTGAACGAAAGGTTAATAAGATCAATTCAAACCCATCCACCGCTCGTCGTTTGTTCCTTGGGCAAGCCACTAAACTAAGCGGATATCTATTTAACCTGGTGGATTAATGTGTTGAACTATAAAAGTTACAACGTTTTAATAATACACAACATACTGCAATAGCTAACGTTAACTCAACGCTGGGCACGAGGTGAACGACCTTCATGTTATAACCACCCTGCATATTCCACCAACGTAATAAACATGAACATCCATCACAGACTTGACCTTCATCTTCAAGTTGCTCCTGAAGACATCGCAGACTCCCGACCACTGGGTGTTGCGTGGAGTGGCGGTGTTGTGTGATACTAAGTAGTTGGAACATGATATACCGAGTATTTCCTCATTATGTAGTTCTATATATCTCATATAAGTGTGTAAACCTTATTTAAGCTTTGATTTCGTGTTTTAATTTGTAAATATATTCTCGAGTTAGAGTTCATATGATCAGTATATCACCAAATGCAAAGAATGTCACTGTTATTACAACATCGTATGTGTTTCGAGCCTTTTTGTACAATGATTCATCAGTATATTTTGCGTGATTAAAATATATTAAGCGCATTAGCACCCATATTTAATCGTGCTGTAAGTAGTGTTTATTAGATATTTATAGAAGTGTGCGGGAATTTCGTTTGTACCGAGTGTATTTTTCGTTTGAGCTTTTTATACTAAAATAACAAGGTGTAAAGTAATGGATTGAAACAGGCCTATACATAAATTCACTGTGATTGTATTCGTAGTATTGACGTGAAATTCATAATAAAACATTCTACCACATTTTTGTAATTTGTATGGCTTAATAGCTGAGAATTGGACGCTATTAGGTTCGCCTGCTTCAAAAATTAAATGCTGCGTACATTTTAACGACTGGGCTTAGTGGTCTTAGATGTTTTCGAGTATTTTGGCCAGCCATTGCTCCGGTGTTTCAAGCATGAAAAAATGACCGACGTTTTCCACGATTTCTAACCGAGCGTTCGGAACGAGAGATTGAATGAAGCGAGGAATTGACAGTGGACTCACTGCGTCCGAGTCCGACCATATAAGTCGGACTGGTAGATCTATTTCAGCAAGAGCGGCAAACCATCTGAATTCAAAGTGCGCCCGGTCCCAGAGATAATATATGAGCTTGTGCATAATTCCGCTGCCACCTTTGTACTTGTTTAACGCTACGATCATCGAGATATCGACCTCCTTTGCCTGTTGATCACCACCAACCCCCCACACCGATCGCAGTTGGGAAATAAACGGCCGTGTGAGTCGAAGCTTAGTGTTCAGCATGGAGAAGTAACCTCCGAAGCGACTGCTCAGCACAACTTGCGAGATGCGGAAGTCGATCAACGAGTATTTCATCCCCCCGTTCGTGAACGTGACGCTTTTGAAAAAATCATTGAAATAATCCGGAAGCATATCTGTGATACAGGATTGTATGTTAGGATATTCATGTTCTCCCCAGGAAAGTCGACGCTATAACACACCAAGCTAATCGTACGAACAATAAAGAATTCAGTTATCGTACGAAATCAACAAATATTATAGATGACACACCAAAATCTTTAAAACTACAGTCTTATTAGGTTTTAAACAGTGTCTTTTACGTATATTTTATTGACTGTAGTTATAATAATGCGTTTCATCTATGTCGTTTTTCTGTTTCTTTAATAAATAATACCCATCCCAAATAGTGTAGCAAAATACATACAGTGTACCACGCTTACTTCTATGTCTGCAAGCTAGGATTTCAGTGAGGATCGAATCCCCCATGTCATGGGCCACAACATGGGCATTATTGATGCCAAACTTTCTCCATATGGCCAAGCAATTGTCAGCCGCCTCCGTCAGCGAATACGTAAACTTGGTTCTCGGTTTATCGGAGAAGCCGAAGCCCACGTGATCATGGACGAACACGTCACCCTTCTCCAGCAGTCCGAGCAGCACCTGGCAATGAAAACAACACCGCTCGCTGAGTAGAGAGCAATACGTGCGTCATGTTTCCACGAAAGCCCGGGCAACGTTGATTAAGTGGCCTGGATTGTAATTCATATTGCGCAAATAAAGCGTAGCGAGCATTTCCAGTATCATAACGAGGTAATTACAACGACAATCGATTCGACGTTCAAAACAAGTGTTTGACTTGAGGCTATCGGTCGAAAGGCTTTCAGGTTTATTTTACGACAAGTGCGCTGTTTGTGGTATCTCCTAACCAGGAAATAGTTTTCACGTAGTTTAGGTAGATATAATACACAAACCACCCAGTTGCACGCAATGTACTGTATAGTGTTACATATAGTGTTACGTGCTTACGTAAGTAAGTTACTAGTTTTAAATATCACACCAGCCTTGACACAAACTGTTAGATTCCTACCTTGTTGTATTCGAAACTGGACGATGGAAACCCATGTATGATCACAAACGTAGGTGGGTGGGTATTTTCGGATCCGTGCACTTCTTGTAGATGTAGAACACCTGGTTTCCATTGATCGGTGTTAAATTCCCTAGTTTATGCCAATTCTGTAGTTGATCTGGTAGTTCTTTCACATCTTCAATTACTGGTGGGTCAGGCAGGTAAAATGGCAGCAACACGAATGCTATTATTGCAACTAAACTGTTCCAAAGCCAACCCATGGCTGGCCTAAGTCTTAACAAACTCTAAATATGATTGTCACGTAGGGTTATGTATGCTCGAAGTAAAGTTAGTGTGAGTTAATGATTGGTAAGGTGGGAATAAATTTAATATCGTCAAATGCTTAAGATCACAGCCCAATTTTTGTCATTAGAATCATTTCACCCTTATTGTGCAACCCTTGTAAATGGTGCAACACATATAAATATACATGGCTCGTGAAGGTTTGATCACGCATAACGAACCAAGCTCAGCCTCCGCGCACACAAGCGCGCACATACACTGCACGTGCAATGTTTACTTCAATCAGCTGTTTCCAGTCATGCTTCAGCGACAAGAGGCGGAGGCCGTTGTGACGTAACAAAACGAACGTTGCTACGTTTCAGCTGATTCGCGAAATCTTTTTGCTGTCAGCTGCCAAGATATTGGTGTTGTCGTACCAGCTGTTAGACTAGTTTGACTAAAACTTGTTTCTTTTCAGTTTAATGTGCCAAATAAATCTATAATTTGATATGTATATAGGTTATTCCATCGTTAACATACTTGTGCATGAATCATTGATTTAACTCATCAATACTCGACAGAAACCAGCGGAAAAATTGAAACAAAATTTGTAATACATCCAAGACTTCCCCAAATGGCCTATATTGTTGTTGTTATTAGACTTTCACCATTTAAACAACGTAGGAAATACCTTTAGAACTGCATCATATTGTGCTGGTATTAATGTCGACTAGTAAGTATAGTTACAGCGCGGTTATTCAAGTATAAAATAGCGCGAAATGGAAAACAAATCGTAATACTTTCAACAAACTGTAAACAACCCAAAACTATCAGATTTTCCTTCTTTCATTCTTCGTTTTTTCCTGCTATGTTGATAAAATGACCTTCGCTGCTCGGCCAATGAGAGAGTAGGCGAATCGTGCTCGCGTATATAAGAGAGAAGGTGTCGGAGCAACAATTTGGCTCCCGTACGATAATAGAGAAAAAGGAGAAGGGTTCGCAGGTCAACTAGTCAGATGTTCAGACTGAGGCCAGCTTTATTACGAAGTTATCACATGAATAGGAGTTTCAGACTGTAAAACTTAAGTAGAATAGACATTGTAAGAAAGCCTACATAATCCCTTTCACAAAGAAAGTGACGAAGAACGCATATAACCATATATGGTACATGCAGTGACTTCTGGTATTACGAACGATTGATACATTTCGTTTTACATGTTAAATGTCATCTGCAGTCTATTATATTGTTGTTCAACTACATTGGGAAATAGGCAACTGCAAAAATAATTTATAATTAGCCCAAACTGGAGTGATTTCCCATACTTAAATGAGGCAACTGCTTGCAATATAATGAGTGGTGTAATGGTTGGTGATAAGGCTATTGTTAGACTTATATTGGATTAGCTCTTTGTTTAAGATGAGTGTTTGGTTCAGGGTAAGAGTTTTATTCTAATGTGGCCTGTTCGAGGTATTACATAAAAAAATATTGAATGTGTTTTTCTTAATTGCTTATGGATACTAAAAGTATTAATATTTTAAAATATAATGTTAAATTTTATTTCAGCTGAACAATTAGGACTTTAGTAACGGATTATTTCATAAAACCGATTACTATTTGTGTCTGGAACAAGTCATTAGAAGAACTATTTTTACCACATATTGGGCAAAAAACATCTTAAAACTGCTGTTCGTGGAACTGTATAGATTAGTCTGAGTATCAAACTTTTGATCACCTAGACCCTACCACATAATCTTGGTGATCCCTTTTTCAAATCAAGAAAAGACATGTCATCTCCTAGTCCTGGAAAACGAAGAATGGACACTGATGTCCTGAAATTGTATCCTTTTTCTCATATTTTGATTCCGAAAATAGTTAAAAAAGTTATATGAACATAACTAAGAATATGTTTATAAACACTGGGCTGACTAGGAGTTTGAATTATGTGATAACTTGGTGTAACTAGCATAGGGTTGGGTTGTCAGTTTGTGTGTTCTACCGCTATGGTGTTACGGACAATACATGAGTAACATGGTTAATAAAGTAACATCTAAATCCTACAGCTCACACAATGAATTACAAGTCTGTCTAATTAAAACAGTAAAACCTTTTAACCACACACAACAGTTTGCAATATCTTCAGTAACCTGCAGGTGGGCAGTTAAGTTAAGCTGACGATTGCCTCTACTAAAAACTCCAATGCATTGTTTTCGCATTCACACCGATATACATAAATATCCTACTGTATCGTAATTCGCATCTGAAAATTTACCGGTAACATTTATAGGACAGTGTTACCCATCCCCCTACACATTGCACACATTTCTTGACTTCTAGTTTGCATTTCTTAACAATTATTTACGTGAACCACCTCTAGAGAGAAAAAGTACGAGGTTACGTATCTAGGTGGGCTCAATGAGTTCTACGTCAAGTTCAGAGGTCCCCCTGGAAGTAAGTATTCCAGTGGGATATTTATTATTGTTGTAGTTGAAAATCAGTTTTATTGGTTTGATTTTTCAAGATAGCCCACTCTTGACGATATAATGATATAATATAATACTTATCAAATGCTTAACTTGGCTTTATGTTTTTGATCTTTATGTTTAATTTAATTCTATGCATTATCGATATACCTTTTTACACCACTAAATGGGTGACGGCATTCACTATTAGCCAACTTAACTTAAATTCAATTTCCTGTCATATTATACATTGAGGTGAATAGGATGCAATATGCATATGTTTGCGTTATCATATTGCCTCTGCAGTGTTTATTACTTGCGCCATGTATGAGCAGTAAAACAGCAAATTGCTTTGATGTAATTGTTGTTTATAAAGTAAACAAACCAACCCATCATTTTATGACCGATCTGGCATGAAATGGCAAATTATATGGAAAACCTGTGCTTTATTTTTTCTATAAAGACCACAAACTGTTGTCTGTACATTTATACGAGATTTCTGTTTTTTCACATTAATTTCCCTAAAAATGTCAACTTCAAATTAAAACACCGATGTATATTGTATTGAACCTGTTACCGAACCCATACAAGACCACGTTATAGAACTGAACATTTAAACATTGATTTTCTTTGTGTGAACTGTTATGGTGGTTTTCGAATCTATGGCCTTGGTGTTTTTATATCAAATTTGATTTTTTGACTGTTATATTGTTTTTTTTAATCACTTTCCCGGTGTTTTACTTTGTTTATACTTCAGCGCCGTACGAAGGTGGGGTGTGGAAGGTACGAGTTGATCTTCCTGAGAAATATCCGTTCAAGTCGCCGTCTATAGGTGGGTTTGCTGTGTAATTCAGTGCTGATGATGAAATGCTGACAGGTTGCAAAGTATGACTGTGTCAGGATGCTGTTTGGTATTGTTATTGTTTGCACAAACCATTCAATTGGTGCTGCCATGAATACATGTGTTATCAGTATCACGTAATAATATGAACAGTTTGTTAGAAAATTCTGTTCAATTGTGGGGAAAATGGTAGCAATGCTACAGAAAATTCTCTTGAGGAAAAATCATTGTAGAACAATGATTTGAATACTGTGTTTCAAACTGCCATTAATTGTATATAACGGTACCTTATAAACAATCAAAATATCTTTTCCTTTACTTTGTTACCAATATTATTGCATAGTGTGTGTTATTAAAGTAATTGTGATTTTTGTGCAAACTCAACAGCACCACTAAGTTATGAGTATCTGTTATAGAAATAACAATGTAATAGAAATAATATAATAGAAAAGTAATAGATTTTTCCTTATATTTGACAAAATCATGGATAATAACTAAAAAAAGCCCACCTTGTTCAAAGAATTCCAGATCATTTTTATTCAAATTCAATTAAAATCTTTAATCTAGAGTGGACATCCCTAAATTCTCTTGTTATATTTAATTAAAATATTTGATTTGACTCAAACAGTATGGCGTTAGAATGACAAAAGGGAAAATGCACTATGTGCTCTACATTTTATTATTGAAGCTGGTAATAAATAAAGACAATATAAAGTACAATAAAAGATATTATACTTGTTTCACTAAAACTGTAAAATAGCTCACCGACCTGAAAACTCATTCCAGCTTTGCAATTTCTATCATTTTATTTTTGTTAACCTACACTAGACTGCAGTTAATGCGTTTTTTTGCAAACAATATTCGGGTGACTGGACACAGCCCTACAATCGTAACTCATCATGCTAAATCTGTTGAAAAACTTATTCTTCGAAATCGCAACATTTGAAAATAAATTTCATAAAAGCATTAAAGCAGTTTGACAAGTTTTGTTTTTAGTTCAACCCTCATAATTTCCAACCAAGTATGCACATCTTGTTTAGGAGGATGAGAACATGATATGTATGTCATAATATATCTATACCTTCCTTTTTCCAGTGTAATAAACCACTAGTAAAATACATAATGTGGATTTAACTGCAATAAAAAACAGATACCGGTACATAATGTAAAAAAACATGCTGTATTGTTAATAAAAAAGCTTATCATGCTTGATAAACAAAATATTATTTCCATAATGCAACATACAAAATCTAGTCGTTTTGTTGACAACTGGTCTCTAAATTTATTCATTTAATATGTTACCGGTACCTTTTTTGTTATCTCTTGTTATTTTCATGTTTTTTCTTGTAAATGTTTTTATTTTTGGCTTTTTGTGAATTTCTTTGTCTGTAGACTTACGGTACGAATGTTAATCAATTTATCAACTAAACTTATTGATTATCCACCCCAAATAGCTTGTACCCTGCCCATCTACATTTAGCGACATAATATTCAATTTTGTGTTTGTATTTTTATATGGTAAAAATCAATCTGTAAATATTTTAAATCTGGTCTTTAATATGTTTGTCTTTTAATTAAATATTAAACCTGAAATGGATATTTAAGATATATTCCTCATATATGGTGAGATACCCAATGACCAGCCTATTAGCATGTCTCCCATTCACCAGACTCAAATTATTTGATTCCAGGATTCATGAACAGAATCTTCCATCCGAACATAGATGAAGGGTAAGTACGACCACATATGGGTTATTGCATACTTGAGGTGTTAGAATATTCTCACTAATGCATATGACAGGCCTTGTCACATTGTCAATATTTTAAATCTACTGTATGGAATTATAAAGCACTTAATCCTTGGTGTGTGTGGTTTAAAATATCCATTTACGTAATGTACGTATTTCAGTTGATTTACACTGGAGCCTTAAACACTTGTGGTAGTGTATGCAACTTAATAAGTTCAGGTATTAAATCAATTTTTTTGTTTAAACAATTGAATAAAGAATCATAACAAAATATCTCGGCCAAGTCTGCCTTTATGTGAATATGTGAAATAAAATGAAAGCTTGGTCCAAGAAATACCATTTAATTAGCTTTGTGTAAGTAATGATATTATTTGCAGGTCTGGTACTGTGTGTCTGGATGTCATTAATCAATCGTGGACTTCACTTTATGGTGAGTTGGGGCTATCGAAATCCCTATCTGGATACAAACTAAATTGTTTGAAAATCAGAAAGTGTGTTTTTCTAATCAGTTATTTTTTATTGGCTTAAGGTTGAATATGTTTTAATTATTATGTAATTAATTTAAATATATATTGGATTAGGATAAATATATAAAGAATTATGATACATGTATATTAATTTAAGAAATATAATGGATTTTAATTAGTTAGTGCCAGACAATTACTATTTCTATAGCCTAGAGTTAGATTGAAATTGTGCTTTGTCACTGTACCACTACAATCTACTGTTAAAATATATAGTGTGTTTGTTTGTACCGGTAAGTTTAAATTACTTTAAACATTTTGTCTTTTGATAAACAAGTTTTCTTGATATCTAACTTGCCTGTCTCAAATAAGTCCAAATGTTTGTTTAAAATTCACAAAGCATCTGCAGAATGTCACCTTGGTTGTTTAACATTTAATGCTTGAAATGCATACGTAGTGATTCTATGACAGAATTGACATTTTGAATTGATGGTCTATGTAGAGATGTCCTTGTCTGAATCTATTTTGATTCTAGAATTATTTTAAATCTAGAATTTTAAATCTCTATGAAATTGACACAAAGAACAAACATAAACATTCTTTAATCTAATATGAATTTTGTTCCAATTCAATTATGTTTAATGAAAAATTTGTCATTTTTTATTATAATTGTCATCATTGGTAATTGAAAACAAAATTTTACCACTTTTACTAATTGTCAATCAAAATTAAATAACTAAAACTCATTTTGTTCCACTATGAGCCCTTAATTTCAAAATGCTAGAATCAAAAAAGAACTTCGAATCATTTTCCATTTGAGTCAAACAATAAATCATGAATAGACACCTCTAGGTATATGCTATGTTACTAAATGCCAGCTTAGCAGTTCCACCAAGTCCTACGTTTCCATGGTATCACATTATCATATTGCTATGGGTTTGTGGGTTTCAAGTGTGCTCGAATCTGTTTGTGCAATCTGTGGTTTGGGGTAGATGAGGGTTGTGTATATGTGGTTCTAGTTGTTCCCATTCAAGTGGATTTCCACATGGACCATGAATGTGTCAGAGGTCGGTAACTTTGCGCCATGTTACTCTTTATCCTTATGATCTGCATTTTGTTAATTATATTGTTACTGTAGTGAGCGCTTAATAAGTTTAACACCCATGCCAAAGTGAATCAAACAGAAGAACACTCACATCTTTATCTCACACAGTGTATTAGTTTTGCGGCTCCCAGTGATTTTTAGTTTGTGAAATATCGGTTAAAATGGCTCTTTAGGTGTAAAAGGTTGACGACCCCTGTGTTAGATAAAATTAGAAAAAAATAAAAGAACTGAAATCCAAAACTGTCAATTGGTCTCCTATTGTTTGTAAAAACAAACTAAGCGGGTGTGATTACTCTTTTTGCTACGTAATAAAACTAATTTTATTACGACTGGTTTCATAGCTTTTAACAAATGTTCAATGGGTCTATGACATTACAGCTTAAGACTACTCTAATGCATCAGACACACTTGTTTAGAGTAAATTATGTCTATTTTGCTAAATTAAATTATATTGAAGTCACATTTTCTGTTTGCTAATTTTTGCTATTTCTTTTTCCCAATATTTAATTGGCTGATATGATTGGTTTACCCTTGTATTTAAGTCAGATAATTTGTGGTTAAAGCATAGGGGCTTTATTTTAACAAATTGTGTCAAAATGTCACATTCACCTTATTGATGGTAAATATACCAATAGGCATTTATAACATAATCATGAGACCAAATGCAAAGGTTGAATAATGCTGTTTATTTTGTCACATTTTGGTATAATACTCAAAATTTTGTTTTGAGTAACATGATATTGGCACTTGAAATAGACGAGTTACATTCCACTTCCCTGCTTTATTAAATCACAAATGGTTCCACAAAGACAATTGTTTAACAGATGACACAGTCAGCTGAGATTATTGATTAACAATAAGTTGTCTTCGGAATATATTGGAAATTAGGATTCTTCTTAAAAATCACATCTTCTATCTTTCATTTTCAAATGTCTTCATATTAACAACATTATTTGTAATAGAAACATTTATTTTTAAGTGAAATTTCCATAACACGAGGAGAAATGATATCAGGAGATATTAAACCGATAACATGGATTAAGTTGAGATTATAATATCAGCAAATTATGTCATTACATTATGCACCAAACTCCTATAATCCTCATCACAACATGTGCAAACATCACACACTTTCATATGTTGTATGATATGATGAATATATGAATATAAGTGGTATAAAAAGGTACACCATTTGTTATTTTATCCAAATGCAAGATGCACATTTTTGCACATATGTTTGTGCCTCATTATACACTTCGCTAATAAGATTTAACTTTCTGTATTAAAGCCAACATTGGTCTACATAGCATGATATTGTTATCACTGTGGTGTAAGAATTAATGTCAATGTCAACCTTGATGGTAATTCCCCTCATCTATTCTGTGCTCGGCAGAAACTTACAATGAATCAGCAGTCTGCGCATGATTTGCATTGTCATCAATTTATTTTTAACAACACCAATAACATAATGGTGTCTATATATAGCTCACCATCGCTGTGTGGGTGCAGTGTGTGTTACATTACCAGTTCCAATGACATTTAAAATAACACAGATATTGTATGAATGTGGTTCATATTGGTGTCAGCTGTAGTTTATTACTGTAGAATACGAACAGCGAATTTAAACATCGACCTTCTATTAAGCTGTAGTCGTTACTACACCTCACAACCACCATTATAAACTATAAAGGTTATTTGACGGTAAAACATACAACGAACGTTTGACTTATACCTTTATATTCTTCATTGGCGTGGGTATTGTTTATTGTATAGATGTTTCAATGATGATAATCCTTTTTGTTGTGGTTTCCTGTTTTTTAATAATATAAAAAATCGTTCAATCGTCAATTAAATTACAAATTAGTTCATAACATGCTGAAAAGCAAAATAAATTCTTCTTATAATCCTCTTATATAAAAATGTATAAAATAAATTCCTTTTAAGATTTGTCGTAGCGATTATTGCACCTAGTGTATCGGCACTGAGAACCACAACAGTTTTTTTCTTTAATAAGTTTTTCTTGTGGTCCATATTGGCTTTATATGTGGGAATTTTATACACATGGTCTTGTACTATAAAGTCTTAAGTAATGAATACTGATTATTGAGTCAGAATATTAGCAAGCTACAAAATATACTAAAAAAATGTGAGGAAGCTTACAAAGAGTTTAACAAAAGTTGGTTGTGTATTTTGTTCATTTTATTTTTCCTGATTTTCCATTCAACGAATGACGAAACTTGATCGTGACAGAATCATCTGTCCATCATTTGAGTGCAACCATTATGACCCTGCTGCTTTGGGAGGGGCTAATTTGTACTGTTGTGAAAACTATATCATTTTTACAATGTCGGTATAGTTTTTAGGACTTATGATGCTAATTGTACAAATATATATTTATATTCGGGTATATGTTATAAAAGATTCTTATAAGAAAATATACAACCTATACAAACATTCACACTTTTCACAAACATTTTAAGCGTTACCAATCTTAAATAGTCTTTGTGTTATAAGGTTAGAATATTCATGTTTATCCCCGTGAATGGGAAAACCAAGGGGGTTATCATCACGGGCAATCGTCAGATCACCTCGCGCCCATCATCGGGTTATCGGAGCTATTGCTGTGTGTTGTATATGATAGACACATTTCTTCCATTTTGTAGAACCCATTAATCCACTGGGTTTAGGCAATGTTTGTTAGGTGCCTTGTCAAAGGAAAAAGCCAACTAATACCTTGTACAAGGACACAACCGACTAGCTTGTGACCAGTTTCGACATTGCAACCCTTTGCCTGAAAAGTGAACACACCAACCCACCATTCTATTTGGAATAAACTCAAGAATTTGACTCCAGTACATGTTAATAAGTCCCGCACTAAATGACAGATCTGAGCAATATATTCGAGGCGTTCCTTCCCCAACTGCTATCGTACCCCAACGCAGTCGACCCGTTGAATGGAGACGCAGCCGCACTTTACCTGCACAAGCCTGATGACTACGTCAAGAAGATTAAAGGTTGGTGGATCAATTGATGTTTGTAATACTTGTGGTTTGTTTGAAATTGTTGGCTTAAACCAGTTGTTTTTCATGTGTGCAAAAGTACCTTGTGTGGTGCAAGTATGCATGGTGTTTTGGTTCTCATTCATTTTTGTATTATTAGGCAGAATATGAAACTATATATATATATATACATATATATAATTATAAATATAATTTCTAGAAATATATCATTTCTTATTGCTTCGGGAAAGGTTTATATCTGACACTAGCACCAGTGTGGTTGCACACATTCATATATTTCCGTTATTGAGTTTAAAAGTCATTAGTACATGATGTGTTTTGGAACTGGAATTTTTCAAACAGAGTTTAAGGGCAGACGTAGTCAAAGCATTTGGGTAGCAACCTAATGATAACAGCTACTTTATAATTCACCAAATATAGCAATAGTTATGTAGCCGGACGTATTCAAAACGCTCATTTATTTAACTGTATTGGGTTGGCTGTTTAATCATGAAGTTCCATGTAGTTTGCTCATGATAATAATTCTTCACACCCAGTAGTTTGCTACCAATGTTTTTGTGATAATCTTAAGAATTTGGGATAATTTCGCCTGCGAAGTTCAATTGTGTGATTAACCACTCCCATTGTTCCCGCAGAGTATGTGAGTCGATACGCGACGGAGGAAGTCCTCCAGGAGCATGACAAGCGGATGGAGAATGGATGCGGAGGAGAGTCGAGCGACTCCGAGGAATCAACGCTCAGCGACTTCTCCGAGAACGAGACCGAAACCATGGAGTTGTGACGACTGTCGCGGACATTTTAAGCAGCAGCCGCGTGGCACCGTGGCAAGGACTTCGTAATATTGCCCTCGTGCTGACCATGCGCTCCTGACAGCATGACACGCTGCAAGAGTTTTTACTTCTTATTTAGTATTTCAAGCATCTTATTCATTCTAACCTGTGTACAACCTTTCGTCTTTTTTATTTCTGCAATGTGCTCTTCTGAGAAAGCTTCCACGAAAGCTTTCAGTTAAACTCGTGCAACAAATCGGTGAATTAGTCGGTTTTGCCTTGACAAACTTTTAGTTGGGAACACTTCATGGCCAGATTGAAATGTTCCGTTCACTTAACGTGCCGATCACAGTTTCCCCGCGTACTTGCATTTGCTGTGACATGTATCCCCCCTAAGGTTACCATTAGTGTAGATGGTGGAAAACGATAATTTTACAATTTTAAGTTTTTATTTGTGCAGCTGTGGTGTTTGTGGGAAGAATGTCCACCGCGGTTGGTTTCCATGTCCTGCACTCTGGGACAATCCGTCACCGACGAAACAAAAATTTCCCCCCCAGATTTGAGGGTTTGTGTGAATTGTGTGGCTTTCTCAGAGTAGCGATCCCTCCAAGCTTGTTCTTGTGTTATTGTGGTGTATTGTTCTCTTAACACCCCTTTGTAATAGCTGTGATGCTCCATGTGTGTTGTGGATGGTTTATACTCACCTCCAAAGTTTATTTGGACCAGATCGTGCACTAGGCACCGAACAACCCTCGTTGGTGATAAAGTCCCTGCAACACGACCACAACACACTTGCTATTTCTTTTTATACAAGCTCTAGTAGTTTATTGTAAATAGCCGCGACTACAAATACCGACTCTACTGCATTTTGAATGAATAAAAGTTACAAAAGTTGCTGCGTGTTGTCCGGTTGCAGCAGTTGCTCCAAGATACGCTCGCAAATGTAGAGACACCTCGGAACATGGAAGAATCCCTTCCACGGTCCCCCTTTGAACTGATGGCTTCGGTTGCCATACTTGTCCAAGTACCCGTACCATCCCCCGTGCTTCTTGTCTGAAAACTATAAAATCATGGATCAATATGGGATTCCACAACAGGATCAGTTTTATGGTTCATGTGATGTAACTAGTTTAGTTTGTCCAACGAATCAAATCACGACACAGAAAAGGATATAACTTAATTAATTTTTGTTTGCACATTATTGTATTATTTAAGACCAAACGATAAAGAGCCCTGAAGAAGAGTGTGCGGTAAAGCGCGACCAGTACTGAAGGGGAGCCGGCTTTATAAGAAAGTGTGGCCCGAAAGCGTAGAAAAACACCCTAAAAAGAAATTTCACTAATGTCAACTAATAAACTCCTAGACTGGTATTCTTCTAAAGACTGGTCATTTCACCTACCGCATCCAAATATAACGACTGTCAATCTAGCACATAAATGTAATATCAGCCACATTATTCATACAACCCCCCTCCCCAGTCATTTTGTTCCACCAACCTTGTCAAATGCATATTCAGCAACATCTTGAAACTTCTGCAAGTACTCCCCACCACCAGTATGCTGATACGCCATGAGGAAAGCAATCATCGATTCATTGAGCGGCCACCATAACTTCATACTCCATTCCAGTTGGGTGGGGGAATACCCATCGATGTCAAGGAAATAAAACAATCCTTTGTTCTCCGCGTCCCATCCTTGTCTGTAGATGGGATATTTATGTTTATCCGGGAAACCCAGGGGGTTATCACACGGGAAATCGTCAGACTACTTAAACCAATGTATTGCACTGTATGGGTACGAAACTGGTCGCTAGCTAGTCAGTTGTGTCCTTGGGCAAGGCACTTAACGGATATTACCTGAACCCAGCGGATTAATAGGTTCTGCTTAGCTACTAAATTGAAGAAATGTATGAATCATACATAATTATCTAAAGTAATGTAGTCCAGGCTTAAGTGAGCCTGGTAACGGAGAAATAATGCAAAAAAGTTATTTCAATTATCCTACAAATTGGTTGGTTTTCATGGCGCTTCGGCAAGCCTAAATATAAATCAAAATATTTAAAAACAATCCCTTAATTATAACTTACTCGAACGACTTATTTACAAAGTACTTCAAAGCTTTCTCAGCCAGTTGTTTGTCTTGAACTTTAATCGCATGTTTGAGTAGAAACCAACCACACTCAATGGCGTGGCCTGTATGGGTGGGTGGTTCATTTGAAATGTGTCGGACCATCGGCTGAATGGTTGTGGAGTTGGAACCTTCACTTGCTAGTTATTTGTGTCTTTGGTTAGACCACTTAGAATGCTGCCTTTACCAAGCGCATATATGGGTTCTATCAAAACTTCAGGAACGTTTTAATCGTACACTCTAACAGCGTAACTCGATTATTGGCATAAGTTATCTGACAGGAACCGTGGTAAAATCTGGTCATGTTAACACACAGTAATAGCTCTGATCACCCAACTATGTGCAAGAGATACATTGAGTTTTTCCATCAATGAAAGTTGAACTGATATTGCAGGAATATTATTGAGGATAAAATGATGGGAAAAACAACAAAACCTGGAATCTGCAATCGACCAGCTGAACCTGGGAGTTCTTCACCCATGCTCGACACGTTTTCCAAGATGCAACCTCCGTCCCTCTATGGGGGTGAGTGTTATCGGGTCAATAAACTCGATTCCAGTCGTGTTATTATAAAACCTCTCTGTCCGGCTGAATAGCTTAGTGGTTTAGTTATTTATAGTTTAGCTGAAAGAATGAAGGATCGAAACAGGTAAGACAATGACACAAAAAGTTCAACCTTCTGACTGAAAGGTGGTGACGCATTAGCCCACCAAAGTTATATGATCGAACAAAATACATACAAATACGATATACGATTGTGTCAATCACTTCCAAAATTTTTAGTGACATCCATTTAAGAACCACTGTACAAATCAGCAAGCACTAGATGCCCACCTGAATATGCTGCATGATTTTGTCCACGGCCCATCTACTCAGTTCACCTCCCCCTCCCCATTCAATACCACACGTGGTCATCTGATCGCACACACAGAACGCCATCATAGGAACAGCCATGGAACGCGAGATATCTTCACCACCCATCATGCTTTCCCTTCCTAACCCTCTGGTATCCACCAAACACCAATGTTTGATTTGTCCCATCATCTTTATCGCTGCAATCTGAGCAAATATCATGTTTACCCACTCTTTCCTGGGTATTTGCAAGATAATCTGAAGATTGACCGGATGATAACGCTACAGCGTTTTACATTTACAAGAATAAAACATAAACCATCCTAATTCAGTACCAAGCGTAAAGCGTCAAGCCTCGGGCTGTGCGTTTTGCTACAATCATACAGAACACATCACAATAGTTCAGGGTAATCTGTTTATTGTTAATGTTATAAATATCAGTGGAACCAATTCATTTACTAAGCTCAAGTGATATCTGCCAAGTGCCATACTCAAGACCACAACCGACTAGCTTCAATCCAGCAACCTTTCAACTGAAACACACCGCACCAACCCACGACGCCATGCAGACTCACCTTGTATTCCCCCC
>CH002579.1:0-10424 GCA_000149265.1 Ciona savignyi | reverse complement strand
TACCAGCCCTCCACACACAGACATGCTCACCTTGTATTCCTCCCCCCCACCAGCCCTCCACACGCAGACATGCTCACCTTGTATTCCTCCCCCCCACCAGCCCTCCACACACACACATGCTCACCTTGTATTCCCCCCCCCCCTACCAGCCCTCCACACACACACATGCTCACCTTGTATTCCCCCCCCCCCTACCAGCCCTCCACACACAGACATGCTCACCTTGTATTCCCCCCCCCCCTACCAGCCCTCCACACACAGACATGCTCACCTTGTATTCCTCCCCCCCACCAGCCCTCCACATCTCCGACATCGCAAGGACATAGAAACATTCCGAAAACAAACTCCTCTGGACTTTGATCGTCGTTCCAGTCCTCGTCACGGCAAACGGGATCCTCGTGAATCCATCCTGATCCAACTGACATCGATCGCGCAGGAAATCAGCTCCTGGAAGAACCATCATAACATTCTACGCAACATAATAACAATTTTTACATGTTTCTTGAATATTTAACCTCAACTGTTTCACAATATAAACCAAACATAATTTAATGTTTATTAAATTTTGATGCATTTTAATTCATTTCCACCCTGACAAAAAAATATATATAAAACTAATACCTTGACTGTTGACATAAGGTACGCGTTATATCTACCATTACTTTCCAAATCTATCAAACCCTACCTCGCCTTGCCGCGTCTAAAATCTCGCTGGTTTTGAATCTTTCCACCTCGTTATACAGTCTGCAGTACATCCACACCTGGCGTGCTTGCAGCCAGCAGTATTTAGTATCATCATATACTTTTCCGTCTTCATCTAAGCATGTGAAGAATCCGCTGCAAAATATTTGTTCTTTACTTTCTGTTTGCAGGGAGGTAGCGGAATGGTAGCGGATCGCTTAGGAGATTTTATCAAATGGGGAATTGGAAAATTACATATGTTGGATAACCGGAGCTATTGCAGTGTGTTGTTTATGGTTGGGATGGTGGAAACCAAATTTGTTCCTCGTCAACCAAGTCCTGGATCTCAGCCGAGCATCGCTGACTGCTTTGTCAAAAATCCGAACAACTAGCGACTGGTTTTGATCCAACAACCTTTGGCTGATTACGACAGCCAACCTAACAAACTAAATTGCTAGACCACACACATAAGCAGTCAGGCAGCACAAAATCACCCATTCTCAGCATCGTGAGAGTGTTTCGTCCAAAACTCAACGACCGAGTTCAGTTCATCTCTTATTTTAATCAACCAATCCTGCAGCACCAGGTTCTGTGACTCCATTATAACACCCTGTACTAAATGCAGCCGTACCACAATCAATCACCCTTCCATGTAATTATTAACAAGTGCAAGGCACGCTATGCAATTACAAACATGATGTAGACAAACTAATGTATTGACGCAATAAACAAACAAATTATAAATTAATCAGGAATGCATACCGTGTCTGCTTTATATGAATTGTTTGGGTTTCTGTGTTTCCCAGTTGCAGCACCAATACAAACTATCTTCCAACAAGCTAATCAGACTATGTTCTATTAATGGAAACAAAATGTTTGGATGTAAGTTGTTAAATTATATGTTTAGTGATGCAACAAAGCGAACTAATATTCACATATTTCAACCATAACTTTTGATCAATGAACAAGAAAATTAAAACTTGGAATCTCTCAACAAATTGTGGTAACTGAGTACTTTATTATGTATAGAATATAACAATACAGAAAAATAAACTAACTCACTCAGCTTTTTTAGAGACAAATATATTTCACCTACTATTCCAGGCATCTTTAGTGGCTTAGCAGAGATTCTATTTAATGAAGATTCCTAGATAAGTAGGCGAAATGTATTTGTCTCAAAGCTGACTTAGTTTATTGTTTAGTTCAGTTATGATTTTACAAAGTTTTTTTATCATGGAATGTTACAACTGAAATACTATCTCTCTCTTAATCTTTTAATAAAAGTCACTTCATCATGGTTCCGCAACCCATATTCGTTGAGTTTCTTGTCGGGATCTTTCAACTTCTGTCCATCGAAGTACAACCAGTATGACTTCCATACTCTCTTCCATGAAATACATGCCGTCCCACCATCACGCTGCTGCTTCAGCTGCACGTGGCGTTTGATCGCTTTCTTCAACCCTTTCACATCTGCGTCCTGATTCACAATGACGGGATACACAAATCCATCTGCTCTGCGGATCCGCACAGTCATGGCTTGCCCATATTCCAGCGCAATCTTCGAGTTTATCTTTAAATGAGAAATAACTTTAAAACTGATTTGTCATGCAATGTCTGACTCTGGCCCAATGGATTGGTAGGTTAGTGCATCGCCATTCAGTCGGAGCTATGCAGGTTCAAAAACCATGTCCTTGCTATAGGACATTAAGCTGACATTACATGGGCCAAGTCAATTAACGGGCTGCACCAAAGGAATGTCTCAATCATACACAATACACTGCAATAGCTTTGGTAATCCAACAGTTGTTGCTATGTAATCTAGCAGACACGATTGTGTTAACCAGCCTTGTATTTTTCTCTATGCAGTGATAAAACATGAATATTCTAATATGTGTGAACGGTATTACAAATAGCCAGATATATAACACAAAGTTCGATTCGATGCGTCATAGACCATTCTCGGGGTATCTCACAGTTAGTTGAAGTTGAACATGTCACAACACATTACAAAGAGTTGGTGATTGAATGAGTGCACTTTTACATATTTTGGCCTTTAGTAGCGTTCCTTCATCTGACACATTCCATTGTTGAAGCTTAGCTTAGAGAATGTGTGAACGTTGTGGCCCTATTGGAAAGTTCGTTTTCTGTGCGCCGGATTTTTGCGCCAACATTTTTTAACCTAAATTGTGCGCCATGCCAGCAATACTAATTTGCGCCACCACAAACAAAGTTACAGAATTTTTAATTAAAACTTTGAAATATAAAGCTTAAAATGTCAAAAATACTGATAGAAATGAAAGGAAGTGTAATCACGCCACGCCAGCATTATTTTTGGAGTTTTCTGCGCCAATACCTGAAAAAGTAGTCCGTGCGCCACGCCAGATATATCCGGCGCATCATACGAACTTTCAAGTAGGGCGTTGTGGTTTGGCAGCAGTTGGCTAGATTTAAACCACGCTTAAGAATTGTCCAAATGACCAGGACTTACCTCTTCTAAAGTGACATCTTGTGTCAAATCGCTGAGAAGTGGATCTCCAAGCAATTCATCCAATTTGTCGTTAAAATAATTCATCACTTCATTAAAAGATTGTTCTTCCGTGCCCATTTTAAGAGTTTCATCAACTAATACTGTGAAATAGACTGCGTGTCTCTTCGCATTCTAAGAATCGCCTGCATGCTTGAACTTTAGGCAACACTATATCCTAGACTAGACTTAAAATTACCGTGTGCAATAAATATTACATATAATAAATCTCTTTTTGGGGGAATTCCCAAACTAATTTTTTATGGTCTAATGATTTTTAACTTTAAGCATAGAAACTTTAAAGTGTGTTTAAGAACAGGATATTTATATTTAACGCAACGAATAAGGAAACGCAAAACACAGACCGTAGAAATCATCTGATTACTCTGCGCAGCAATTGTAGTGTTACCGGAGCTATTGCAGTGTGTTGTCTATGATTGGGAGGTTCCTTCAATTTAGTAGAACCCATTAATCCACTGGGCTCTGGCAAATGTGTGCAATTAAGATTTACTTTAAATTGGTTTTATGTATTCACACAATTTATGTAGGTACAGAAATGGTCGCTTAAATATGACAAATATTGTTGAAGAAATCAAAGCCGGAAACTTATTGAATATCATTTCGGATTATACGTATGGTATATTTGTTGAGGTGAGTGATCATCTTAATTTATTTGTTCAAATAATATTGTTTCTGTAAATAAGAAAACGCAATAGCATACCAGCTTTATTATTCGACAATCTTATGAATATAGTGTGTTGTTATAGGCCTATATAATTAAGATATTTGTCCATCAATAGTGGAACCCATTAATCCACCAATACTGTCCTCTCATTGCTGTGCCAAAGAACTCTACTTTTAAGGGAATCTGGAGAAATAAAAAGAGGGAAAGAAGGATGTAAGTAAACTCCACACATGAAAGAAGATTAGGGCAACATGGTTAGTATTAGGGTGCCTCTAAATACTACAGGACCGCTTGAAGCGCTTGGATCGCTTTGATCACTTAGATTGCTATGGAAAGTAATTCTAACCCTGTCCCAAACACTAATCTTAACCCCAGAACTAACTTTAACCCCAACCCTAACATTGATATCATGGCTTTTGTAATTACGAAGTATAGTAAGCGATCCAAGCGATTCAAGCTGTCCTGTAGTATTTAGAGGTAGCGTTAGTATTAGGCCACATGTTGGAGTTGGGTTCAGTCCAGGGTTGAGATTAGTGTTTAAGGAATGGTTAGTTTCCGTCTTCTTGAACAGTTTCTTCCTCTCACTGCTTTTAGCGTTACTTTACACAACCTATTGTTCTATAAGTTCCGCTTGTATTTTCAGTTGAAAGACGCACAAAGTTCGAAGGATTGGCAAGTCCAAGTCTTGTTGGTCGAATGCATCATTTGCGTCGGCTTGGTCTTTCTCATTTGCATAGCTTGGAGTTTATACAGCAAGTCAATCACTGCACATTTCTCAAAAGATTGTAAGATACGATTATTTCTTCCTTAATACTCATGATTAGCTCAGTGTTTTAATGCGTTGACTTTCAGCCGAAAGGTTGCAGGTTCAAAACTAGTTGCTTGTGTTCTTGGCCAAGTAACTTAACGGACGTTGTCTAAACCTAGTGAAATTCTTCGGTAACCCGACGACGGGTGCTAGGTAATCTGCCGATTGTATGTATGGTAATGCCACTTGTTTTCTTATTCACGGTTATAGAGATAAACATCAATATCCCATCCTTCTGAATAAAAAGGCAACTGATTTTGATATCCAAAAAGACTTCTGCTGTTAAATATTACCATTTAAAGTTAGAATCAGTAGTCGGTGTCGTGTGGTGACAGGATAGCTTTCATACTGTATGTACCAATTGATAAATAATGAGACGATATTCTCCAGTGTCGAGTCCAACATCCCCTGCACCTGGATGTGCTGATCTGCATGCAAGGTAACATTAGTTGTAACTGAGCGAGGTTCATGTTCATGATATCAATCACATTCCATCGATTGTGTAATAGCCTGATAAAAGGGTTTTCTGCAGATGTGAGGTAAACATTTGCACATATCTATCCTACACAGATGGTCTTGTCATCAAGTGACCATTAGTAGGTGCTGATATTGTGTGAACATAACTGCATAATTTAAGGATGTTTTTCAATTATTTTTCTGTCCATCCCCGTTTGGTTATGTGAGCTACCATGCCCCTGTAAGCACTTTGGGTTCATTGGTTAAATTGATTGGTGGCTTAAACGCTTAGTTTTTCTCATTGCTTCCTCCCACAGTGTGGACAAGAAAAGGTCGTGATGGATTCAATGAAGTTGGAAATACCGGCGAATGAGGTGGTGGATTGTTGGCACGACGACCAGCGGATGGACTTCCTCTTCTCAGCCTTCCCTCCCAACCCCTCCCACAACCCTCCGCACTGGAAGTCCAAGATCGACTTCTGGAGGTCTCTCATCGTGGATCTTTGTGTCAAAAATAATAAAATCGGGGTCACGTATAAGGAGGTTGCTGCGTGGGTTGCAAGGAACGGTCGAACACCGATGGGTCTTGATGTGGTTTGGAAGGAATTGACAGATTCAAAGGAATTTGTGTTGAGTTCATGTTACACCCAAGATTTAAGCAGCAACTCCACTTGGGTTGGCTGGGGGATTAATCTGTTCGTGCGCAAACCAACCTTATGGTTGACAGAGAAGGCGTTCAGCCCGATAAAAGGTAAGAAGGATTTGGGGAATCAATCCTACATCTGCATGAAAGCATTGAACAAAGTATGTGATCTGGTGGTGGCGAAAGTTCACAGCAGAATGCAAGGAGAAGGTAGCAGACACAACAACTACATGGTGTCATACGACGAACTTAAATCCTTGTCGCTTGAATTTGTGCAGAACTCAGAATGGCTGGACGTGGCAATTTTAACACTGGAGCATCGGAAACTGGTGTCAACATACGTCAGTGAGCCAGCCACAGATGGAACCAACAAATCCACGAATTCGCAGAGCAGAGTGAAACGTTACATCAAGTTTGTGACGCCCTTGGAAGCATCAGCGCATCCTGTTAGCGAAGTTGATCTCGGAATCGTGGATTTGGAAGAATCGGAAAAAATCCTCGAACGTGAGATTTCTCTTCTCTACAGTGAGCAGACGAAATTGGAAACTCTGTGTAAGGAGTGCGTCCGCAACAAGCAGCGTGTGCTGGCCAAGAACTATCTCCGTAAAAAGCACCGTCTGACCAAGGTTTTGGAGAAGAAGGACTTGTCTCTCAGCAATATCCAGCAGCTGCTTGAGAATATCCATCAGTGCAAGACCGACCAGCTGGTGGTGGAGACGTACCGGAGTGGGATATCTGCGTACAAACATCTTCGTGATGAAGGACTTGGTGTGGATGCGGTGGAAGACACGATGAGCGATCTCGGGGACATCTTCGCTGATCAGGAGGACATATCATCCTCCCTCGCATCCCCAGTGGTTGGTACCGATGTCACAAACGAGGAACTCGAGCAGGAGTTGAACGATCTTCTATCGGAGGATGTTTCGACGCCGGGATCGGTGTCCGAACGTGACTTGCTCTCGGAGCTCGATAATCTCACCATCGGAGGCACCACAGAGCTGGGGAGCCCCACCACTGGAGACAGCACACCGTCAACTCCGAGCTGCGAAGAGAAAGGGGAACGGAACAAACATGTTGAACCTGTGATCGCTTCGTAATGTTGCATGATTCATATGCTGGTGGTCTATGTTATTATAGGATGCTTTAGATTATTCTGCCGATGTGCGTAGATAATGCTTCGCTTTATGTTTAGTCTGTTTCTCAAATGTTTTTCTTTTTTTTCATTCCTGTTCTTCGCATGGATAATGTGAAATTCTTACTGTGAGTTCAAATATCATTTTTCCTTCATTTTCAAAAATATAGTGTCTTGTTACAATAGATCAATTACTACATACGAACAAAATTCAGAATGATTTACTACTGTTCGACTCTTAAACTTTAATGTTCCTATCCGAATAGCTAGGTTGTGAATAATCGTTGTGAATGTTACTTGACCACCAATAGCAGCGACAATGGCTGTGCGGGGAAAGCTACTTGCGCGAGATATATTCCACTGTGCTGTGGAAGCTGTTAAAACTGAGCGTTTGGTTTGTAATACTCTGAGAAGACATGGGGATCAGTTGGTTGCAGGTAATCTTTAAGCATAACTCGCGAAGTTATTACACGGCAATCATCAGATTACCTTAACTTGCAGTGTGTTGTGTATGATTTACACATGTTTTGTCCGTTTTTCAATCAATCCAATTATCCACTGGCTTCAGGCAATGTCTGCTTAATGCTTTGCCCAAAGACACAACTGTTAAGCCAACAGCTGGTTTCGATTCCATAACCTTTTGTCTATTAAATATACCACTCATGCTCTTACTGGTTAAGCCAACCACTCAGACAAAGGTAATACCGCAATCATTATTTACCACCCAGACAACTAACCCACTGAATTTAATCAGTCTGGTCAGTTTACAAAGCTACAAACAGTTGATAATTTTCAGGCAAAGAAACATTCAATTTAAACCACAATGTCCATGTGATTGGGTTTGGGAAGGGGGTTGGTGGGATGTGTGTTGCTGTGCAGAACATACTTGGTGATCATATAGTGGGTGGTGTTGTCAGTGTACCCTATGCTCGATCCAGGTATGATCGGTAGCAATTCATTAAGCAGAGTTTAAACAATGTTCTGTTATTGGGATATGATACGGTATTCATGTTTATTCCCGTGAATGGAAAAACCAAGGGGGGTTAACACACGGGCAATCGTCAGATCACCTCGCGTTACCTGAGCTATTGCATTGTGTTGTGTATGATTCAAACGTTCTAATATGGTAGAACCCATTATTCCGCTGGGTTCAGACAATGTCTGTTAAATGCCTTGCCCAAGGACACAACTGACTAGCTAGCGACCAGTTTCGAACCTGCAACTTTTCGATTGAAAGACATCGCACTAAACCGCCGCCCTAACCGGTAGAACATTGGGATACGATATATATGACTCTGTGAGTGAATAAATCACGAGGGTAATCATCGGACCATATTTTGGCCACAATCAGCTTATCCCAGCTATTGCAATGCGTTGCTACAGTTTTGGTTTGCCAACTCAATAATCTACTGGGTTCAGTTAATTTTTAGTAAAGTGCTTTGTCAAAGAAAACAGTTCGCCAAAACCCATTTAATTGATTCTACTAAATGTAATAATCATACCAGTATTGAACATACTGAAAAAGCTTCTGTAACCCGACAGTGGGCACGAGGTGATCTCACGATTGCCCATGTAATATTGCTCCCTTACATATTTTCCAGCCGCCCAAATCTTTTCAAATTTGACAAAATCGAAGTACTGCCCGGCGCAGAAAACAATAGTCCTGACAATGCCTCTTATGACACGACACAGAAAATCATGGAAATATGTTGTAACGCAGAATCGGGGGATTTGGTTCTAACACTGATTACTGGAGGTATTGGGAGGATGAATAGTTGTGAATGTTGCTTAACCCCATGATCATATGAATGAAAATATGATGGTGTTGGTTATATATTAACAGCCATGTCCTTATCTCAATTAGTTTGTTTTTTGGGATTTATTTTGGAATCAGTAATTTCAAGACATTTGAACCTAAAATAGACTTAAAGAGCAAAACGCCTATTGAGTCAAACAAAGTTTTGAAGTCACAAAACACAAAGCTCTGATGGTGGGATTTGATAACTGATTCAGCTTTTCACCCACTGGGATAAACTTGAATATTATTTTCCATTTCCAAATGTTTTTTTAACTCTTTGTAATGAACAGGTGGTTCAGCACTGCTCAATTCCCCCATCCCTCCCATAACCATTGAAGATATGTGTAAAGTGGTTCGGATGCTTACTACACAGGGGGCTACCATTCAAGAAGTCAATATTGTTCGCCAACTACTGTCGCAAGTGAAGGGAGGAAAGTTGGCGGAGATTGCTTTCCCGGCAACGGTGGGACAACTTGGGAATTGATGGAATGTTGGCTCGCTTGTTGTGTGTTGGGTTGTCAGAGTTAGTCGGTTTGTCCGTGAATAGGTCCTTGGCACCAGTTACCAGAGCTATTGTGGTGTGTTGTGTGCAACAAAGACATTTCTACAATAGTTGTCCAACCTCCGGTGGGTTAATCAACATTCGTTAACCACCTTGTCCGAGGACACAACTGACTATTTAGTGACTGGTTTCGATCCCATATCCTTTTGACTGATGTCATGCTATCGCTGAGCTCACTTGTAAGACGTATATTAGTCAGACAAATAGGTTGATGGGTTAGTATGACTCCTGTTAAGCTTGAGGTTGTGGGATTAAAACTGGTCGCAAGCTCTTTGGTGGAGTCATGGGGAAGGCATTTAGCAAACATCAGCTGAACCCAGCGGAATAATGGAAACTAAGAAACAAACTAAAATAGCTCTGATGACCCAAATGTGAGTGCATGGTAAATGATAATTACCTGTGTGGTAACTCTTATTGTTCCAACTACATAGATAATGCATAAATATCCTATCACCCCTTCCTTAATAATCCTTTAATCTTCCAGATGTGGAGCATGATATTATCAGACATCATTGGAGACCCACCACACCTCATCGCAAGTGGACCCACTGTCCGCAACCCCCACAATTCCACCCACGCGATGTCTGTGCTCGATAAATATGGTTTGACACATTCTGTCCCAGCGTCTGTACTCGCTGTGTTAAACGATGCAACATCGGTGAATAGACTGGTGAATGTGAGTAACATGTTAGTGGGGAGCAACAAGATGGCAGTTGAAGCTGCGTGCACGAGAGCCATGGAATTGGGATGCAACACATTGGTGCTGAGCATGGAACTGCAGGGGGAAGCAAGAGATATCGGAGTTGTGTTCATGAAGTTGGCTACAATGTTAGCTAGAGTAAAATCGGAAAGCTGGTCAAGTTTGAACCACGAACTCGAGACGTATTTACGTCCGTATCTTTCGGAAGCTTCAGTGAAGAAGTTTATAGGTAAACTGCAAGAATTGGTTGAATTGAAACAAACAATTTGTATAATTGGTGGCGGTGAAAGCACGGTGACATTGACAACGGGTCATGGTACGGGGGGTAGGAACCAGGAAATGGCGTTATCGGCGATTATTGAGTTGGCGAAGAGCTCATCCGACCCCCACATGACGGGAGTTGACGTGTGCTTCCTGTCATGTGGCACGGATGGGC
>CH002580.1:975118-1002524 GCA_000149265.1 Ciona savignyi | reverse complement strand
AAGGGGCACCAACCCCCATCCAAAAACAAATTATTTTATTGTTGCAATGCAACAATGTGTTGTAGTCTAGGTGATTTTCGCTAAAGGCATTGCCAAGGCACAACCGACTCGCTACCAATCAGTTTTGATTTTAAGAATGTGTAGAAAATCATGTTTCCATTATTCATTAGCCTACCCAGTGTTGCAATCTAATTAATGTGATAAGGTTTCAATTTAACTCCAGTCTACATAACTTATTTGAACTATGCCTCAACTCATTACAACAATCAAAAGCGAATCTTGGTGTTCACCAAAAATGTCAAAATTAGTACACATAAAAATAAATATATATATAAATTATAAAAAAAATAGTTATAAAAACTTACTCTAATTTTTTAAAAATCATTACAGAGGCCTCTTTACATGTCACAATTGTACGGCTTAGATATTCATCTTCGACTGCTTTGGTACTGGTATTATTTATTTCATTTCTTGTTGATGAGGCAAGAGCGTTTATCAGTTGTTTAGTTTCCACTTTCATTTGGGTAAAACTTTTATCCAAATTATCAAGTTTAGTTATTATTCCGTAGCACATTGTTTGCAAGCAGTCAAGTTTTTCTTCTATACGATTTACTTTTTGTTCCAAATTCGATTCTTCGTTTGAGGTGGCATTTATTCTTTGAGAGGGAAAGTCATCTTTAACATTGTATTGTCTAATATCATTTTTTTCTTTTAAAATATTCCCATCGGGATCTTTACCAAACGGTTGGTTGTTGTTCAATGACATTAGTAAAGGAATAACACATAACAGCAAACACTTACTAAGCCCCCACAAAACCTTTACAGCAGCTGCACATATTGCGAGGGAAAACAAATTCGTAATGTTCCAATATGAAAATAAAATAAAAAATTCCCCACTTCGATATTCTAATTTTACATGGTAAATCATAAAAAATATTTTTTTTTAGTTTAATTTATGTTGTTCGTTCAGGCCATTTTGTGTTTTTTATAACACTATCTAAAGCTGGCTTATCTCTTTAAGTCACCATGTGTTTAACCACCCTATTTTAAAAACACAATTAGTGTTTAGTCCGGCCCGTCGGTCTTGCGGTTAAGTGCGTCGCCTTTCAATCGAAAGGTTGCAGGTGCGAAACTGGTCACTACTGGTCGGTTGTGTCCTTGGGCAAGGCACTTTACGGACATTGTCTGAACCCAGCGGATTAATGGGTTCTAATAAATTAAAGGAACTTGTCTATCATACACAACACACTGCAATAGCTCCGGTAACCCGACGGTGGGCGCGAGGTGATCTGACGATTGCCCGTGTGTTAACCACCTTGGTTTTATCATTCATGGGGATAAACATGAATATCCTATCCTATCCAGGGTTCCAAGCACATTTGCTGTATTTTATATACCAAGTATGTATGAGGCGACTCGATGCTTTTGGAAATTAAAATAGTTGTTTGTGGTGTGTAACGTGTAATATATGCCACCAACCGCATTACCCTGGGCTGCATTCTCAGTAAAAGAATGCAACGTAAAAATAAAAGTCTTGTCGTGCGTCTATATTCTATATTCTGAATTTTATGCTGAGAGTTACTTATTGGGTCAGAAATCGGACAAGCACAATCTCGAAACAATCTCGAAGGACAGCCTAAAGTTATATTTTGGTTCATCGACGAGCAGCCAAGTGCACTTTCCCTGATAGAGCAATAAATAAAGCAGGGGTGCTAAATGTAGTTTATAAACATGGGTTCCTGAGCATAAACGCATGGTCCCCTAAGTTAACAAACTGATCTCGTTATCTGTGTTTATTAAATAATATATGTGATTGTTGAATATGTGCACGTCAGGTCCATGTTATTAAACATTTCAGAAAGTCCGACAGATTAGTCTGGAGGGTTAGTGGAGGCTTGTTGTGGCCCCCCTTTTTTTTCTAAACACCCCGCCGGAAGGGTTCCAGGTACAAAACTGGTAGCTAGCTAGTCGTTTGTTTCTTTGTGCAAGGCACTTAACGAACATTTCGTAAACCCAGCGGCTTAATGAGTTCTACTGAATTATCTCACGAATTGCCCGTTTGTTAACCCTATATACATCAATGTTAGTTTCCTGTTATATATGTATATATACATATGTCTATAGGCATCACAGCTCTTTATTATTCTTGATCAACTTCAAAATCTGGTTTACGACACATGATACTTTCTTATTACTTGCAATCTGGCAGAAAACATCCAGTGACATGCTTATATCTGGGTTAATACAAACACCTCGTATAACGAACAAACAGTTGCTACATAATTTGTGTCGTCCAGTTTATCGGTCACAGTCAACATACCTAGAACCATAAGTTCACTCATAAGGTTAGGAGAAATCTGAAATTAATTCTTTTAACAAAATATATGAAATATTGGCATGTCGCCTTGAAAAAGTGGTGTTGCTTCTGAAAAAGTGTCTTGTCGCCTCTAAAAAAGTGTCGTGACGCCTCGAAATAAGTGGAGTGTCGCCTCGATAAAAGTGGCGTGTCGCCTCTGAAAAATTGGAGTGTCGCCTCGAAAAAAGTGGCGTCTTGTCTCTGAAAGAGAGGCGTGTCGTGTGCGTCATTTTTTGATGGACAGCCCGTCTCACGCCCCGACATATACCAAAAGGAGTAATGAAGTCGCAATTAAAAGTTTGAAATTTGAAGGAGAACAAGGTCTAGATATGCAGAAACAAAAATTGTGGGTGATGAATCTAGCAGAATTCCCCTGAGTCCTTAAAAACCAAAACGTTTTTTTATATAAATTAGCCTTTTGGGGCATAGCGCTTGAAACGGCTGCTCTAATTTTGATCAGATTTTGTGAAATGTACGACCATTAGACACTTTGTGCCAATTAAAAGAAGGAAAACATTTACTTAGGATAATTTCCTTAAAACCGAACATATGTTCCTGAATTATGATTGTGACAAGCATTTCATATCGCACTGACATCTCCAACAAGAAATCGACAAATCAGAATAAAACTTTAAGAATTGTTAGATAACATGACCCACATGTGTTAAAATAGAAACTCTATTAAATTCAGGGGAATTTTCTAAAACCATAAAAAACTAAATCGGACTGTTTTGGCAATTTAGCATCATTTCACTATAGCGTTTGAAAAAAACTTTAATTTAAAATATTTGTGTATAAAAATGTTCGTAAATTTAAGACGTTTATTATTTTTAACTACACATGGAAAATAAGTTTGGTTTGATGAATATGGAATCCATGCGTTTATGCTTGCAGAAACGAACTACGTGTATAAAATACAAATTGGGGTTAGTTACCCTGTAGCATGAATATATGGCATACAACATGTGATGGTGGTTAAACACGTGGTTGACACTCTTGTTTTAGTGTGCAGTTTCGCTCCTTCCCGCTTTCCCTTCTTTTAGTGTTGCCCTTTGCTAACAACATGCTGTTCATCGGTTTCGTGCACGAATTGGGCATTCCCGACCAGGAAAATCTACTTTATGTATTTTTACAGAGAAAGGTGTTATGGAAAATTTTTTTTGTAAATTGTTTTTACTATTATCTGTCACCACACGTCGCAAAACGAATGTGCGCTGTTTTGTTGTATTAGCACTAATTGCAAATTTTAGTATAGATTATCGCATTTTGTTTTTGTGAATCAGTCAACTTTGGACCTGTGGGGTTTTTTCAATCACGAGTAATAACATGAATATTCCATATCCTATCCTAAAGTTTCAACCCGACTGCAATAGTTTTGCTTTTGCAAGAAAAAAACGCATGGATAACCTATAGTTACTAAACCGAAATTATTTTTTATTTGCAAGTAAAAAGTAATATTTATGTCAAACATTTGACCATATATGTTTTAAATTAAAGCATCTCGTCAAGCGCCATAGTGAAAAGAAGCATACCTTCTATAATCATGATATAGAGAGAATTTTTTATAGTATTTCCTTGGGTAAATTTAAAATTTATTCTATAGGATAGAATAGGATATTCATGTTTATCCCCGTGAATGGGAAAACCAAGGGGGTTAACACACGGGCAATCGTCAGATCACCTCGCGCCCATCGTCGGGTTTCCGAAACTATTGCAGTGTGTGTGTTGTATATGAAAGACACGTTCCTTCAATTTGGTAGAACCCATTAATCCGCTGGGTTTAGGATCAGGCAATGTCCGTAAAGTGCCTTGCCCAAATACACAACCGACTAGCTAGCGACCAGTTTCGCACCTGCAACCTTTCGATTAAAAAGCGACGCACTTAACCGCTAGACCAACGGGTCGGACCAATGTATGGTACAATAGTACAATATTGGCTAAATCTTTAACACTCTAATAAATCTGATTAAAATTGGAGTTGTTAAATTATCAAGCGCTATGGTAAAAAAATGTAAATTCATGAAAAACTAAATCTGGCATGAGGTTTCCCAATTAACATACCTCAGCCAAAACTGTAATGACTCGCAACCGGGCTCTTTACAAAAGATTTCTGTGTTGTTATAATCCAAACTGAGACAGTACAGTTTATGCGGTCAAACTGATTAGTCATACATGCCTGAAGATATGGCTCCAAGCAGGAAGTGTCCGGCCCGATGGTCTAGCGGTTAAGTGCGTCGCCTTTCAATCGAAAGGTTGCAGGTGCGAAACTGGTCGCTAACTAGTCGGTTGTGTCCTTGGGCAAGGCACTTTACGGACATTGCCTGAACCCAGCGGATTAATGGGTTCTACCAAATTGAAGGAACGTGTCTATCACATACAACACACTGCAATAGCTCCGGTAACCCGACGATGGGCGCGAGGTGATCTGACGATTGCCCGTGTGATAACCCCTGGGGTTTTCCCATTCACGGGGATAAACATGAATATCCTATCCTATCCTAAGTGCTTTATAAGACCACATTCACGCGTTTCTAATAATAATTAATGTAGTTTATACACAAAACGTCAGCTTGCCACGTATAGGGCTCCACACACATATAGCGTTTTGCGCAATCCTTCGCGTTTCTCGCGTCTCGTCATCCTTCTCGTCAGGCGTTGCGTTTAAGAGAGACGCGAGACCATACACACACACTCGCGTTCATGATGACGTATTGCGTCAAAACATTCCCACGTGGTTTTGTTTACTGGCCATTAGAACGATTGTATTCACGAGTAGAAAACGAATTAAGCAAAATAAAATGTCCAATCTCTTCACTTTATTGTCACATGTTTCTAGACATATAACCACTCTTTCTTTTTACTAATGTTTTTTCATATATGTCACACCATTTTCATATTACAAACAACTTACTTGATATTTATTTTTATTGCAAAATATCAAACGAAGAAAGAGCAATGCAGTGCTATGAAATGAACAATTAGCTATCACAGTTAGCTTGAAAAGGCAGTGTATATGACTGAAGAAATATAATAACACTGAAATATAAGTAAAAATATTATTTACAACTAGCTGCATGCTTTACAGTTCATTGATACCAAATAACAAATTTGCATTTACAATGACTGGTATGTTCAATATGAAAGTTACAGAGTTAACAATATCTGCACAATTTCAGCCATAGCTTCATCAGCTGTTTCCATTGAGACTACATAGTTTAGCAACAGTAAATTTTCCGAAACTATCATACATATCATCCTGCACAATGTTGGCCTGAGCTGCACTTTTTCATATATTCAGAATTTCTCTCCAGAATATGTATGAGGTCTTCCTAGTATTAAAGTGAGTGGTTATTAGAACTGTGGATATCTAGAATCAAATAACGATTAATAAAAAATTAACCGGTAGTGGTCCACATAAATCTGAATATTTTCAATAAGACATTACAGGAGCAAAATAAACTGATGTACAATGGTAAAAAAAGTTGTTTACACACAAACAAGTTATGTACAATATGAAAATAACCACCTGCAAATCAACTTTAAAATCCAGCTTTCTTCTTTTGTGCTGTAGTGCAGACTGCAGCGATTCAGCAGGCGAAGGGCAATCTATTGTTGACGTCACGGATAGATAGTTCTGTTGGGGTGTTTAGTTTACCAGAACTATCCCTGTGTTGTGTGCCTGTTAGTTATTACTTCACCAGTATACTGGTTAAACCTATTAAACTACTGGTACCTGTACTTGGTTCAAGCAATGTGTGCTAACTGTATTATATTACATGCTACATTTTATAAACAATACAAACCGATACCGGTACTTACAATCGGTGACAAAGGTGATCTTGCAAAAATTGCATATTTTCATCATGTTCTAATGTTGAACATGTCGCCGCACCGGATCCGCTCACTTTCATACTATCCGCTTTTTTTCTCTCCTGAAAATCTATTCCCTTAACTTCTCCATATCATCATACATGCCTCTGCTAATAAATGCTATTTACACCAAATTCAACAAACATTGTGTGTTTCAATTCACATATATTATAAAACCACATTAACCAATAAACTACAGGTATACCGTACCTGGTTCTCCTATTTTGCCACTAATGTTAGTCCAGGTATTTTCTTTTCTCATCTTATCTTTATAATACTAATTCTTTAAATCATACAGATGTGAACTTGCTTGTACCAAGATAAGTAACACATTAAAATCTGTTTTTGACATTTTTGGATCTGTGTCATACAAAAATTGTGCTAAAACTTATCTTAAATGATATTTAAATCCAACTAAACAAATATTTGTTATAATGCTGTACTTAAATAATCCTTATTTACGTATTCTCTGGTCTACCTTGGTTTTTATTAACATAATCAACTTAAAACAGTATCTCCTTCATTTTTCTGCCTATTGCGTCTTGCGCTAAAGTTAAAATAATTTTAACTCTGACGTTTGACGCTATTGAGCCACTTCTCTCCACTTGCGTTTGTCTGGCGCGAGTGTGTGCATGACCCGACGCAAGGAGTTTTACGGCAAACGCGAGGTTTTGACGCGAAACGCTATATGTGTGTGGAGCCCTTATGGCGTAATGTGGGAAGGATTATATAGGAACTGTTTAGTTTTGAGATTATAGCCGGTTTACACGCAGAGAAATGAATTGACAAGGGAACAGCCGTGTGCGCATTAAACGCCCACTTTAATTTTAACATAAATTCCTACAGATAACTATTTTACTAATTGAAAACCCGGTTACAGATGCCAAGTTTTGTTATTTAAATATGCCCAAAAGCTTAATTTAGCCCACAAAAGTTTGCTATAGGAGGCGTTCAACTAATTATTTTCCCTATCTCTCCAATGCAAACTGACCTCACAAAAACGACTGTCACTCAAAATCCTGACATAGGAAGTCTTAGATTTTTTCACAATTTAAAATTGAAGCTTGGATCTGCAACCTAAACTCAAAACCCTACAAAATTTTGTTTAAAAATTTTGAGCCCATACCCCTTCGTAGATCGGCAACTTTTTTCCAACAAAACAGCTAGCATATGCACATTCAACACCTTTATTTTACAAAGCACTACTCCACGATTGCATAACTTTACAGCTAAACGAGAACACCGGCGCGCAGCCTAGCACATGCTGCTTTCAACAAAACAAACATTGGGGAATCACCACCATTGTTACTCAGCAAAACACTCGTTTAAAAACAATGACTCATGGAGGGTACCACTCGTCACATCCTGCCGTTCATAGAGGTCTTAATTGGTTATACGCCATCTATATTCTTTTGTCGCATCAGTATATTTCTATAAAGTGATATTTCGCTAATATTTTAAACACGTTCCCCAGACGACACCATAATGGAAAAGAGAAACATCGCTTGTCACTTCAGGTGACGGTTTGCTTTGTAGTTTTTCGCACAGTGCCACTTCTCCCGTTTGTTCGTAAAGTTTGCTAATTTTGAATGTATCTTCATCTGGATTTTCAATCCAGTTAAAATACTTTCTGTATGCTCTATCATTATTATCCAGGTATGTGAGATAATCTGCAAGTTTGGCTGGACTGTCAAAGTCATCTGTGTGTATAAACGACCCGGGCGGAACTAAACTTTCCACGCTTTCTTTACTGGTACCCCAAACCACAGGTACCCTGCCTTTATACACACCCTGTTCCCAGAACTCTGACGTTAAATAGTCAATGCATTCCTTGGCGTCTTCAAACGCAAAGTAAAACTTGTAGGAACCCAAAATTTCTTGAGTGAGTTTTTTGTAGGCTTCTTTATTTTCAAAGCACCAACCATAGCGATCAATGGAAAGTCCAGCTTCAACGAGTTTATCTGTGTATTTCATTCTCAATTTTGATCCCAGTAAGAAGTCGCAATCTTGTGCCACCCATAGCTGCAAATTAATTACTGTTTTACTAATTTTTTAACAGTTTTATGATTAGATTATCAATGCCCTTGAAGTTCTATGGATGGATTATAGATGTGATCAGACCGAATAGCGTGGTTGGTTAATACGTTACCTTTGGGTTGCATGTTCAAAACTGGTAGATAGCGGTCGGTTGTATCCTTGAGCAAGCCCCTTAACTTACATTGCCTGAATCCAGTGATTTGATGGGTTCTACCAAATTGAAGGAATGTCTCAATTGCATCCAACACACTGAAATATAGCACCGGTAACCCAATGGTGGGTGCGGGGTAATTTGACAAATAACCATCCGTGTAAGCCCCTTGCGCGTTTTTATTTATGGGATAACCATGAATATCCTATTCTATTCTGTTATGTTTACACAGATGAGGCAATCCGTAATGTTCAAACGCCCGTGTAGCCACTAAAAAGCTGGACATATTTCTTTTGCATTAGATATATAATAGTTATATATTAGACGACGATATCTACTTCAATTTTAAAGCCTTCTTACGTTAAACGTAAGTGGTATTAAGCTATAATATATCTTTTTCTTTAATCGCTCACTTGGCGCATAAAATAATAGGATTGTACTTTTATCAACAGTGTTACCGTCTACATAATCACACCAATTCTTTAACTTATAACAGCCATGCAAAGGCACACCTTACTAAAATTATTGGCATACATAAGAGTTGAACCACTAAACTTTATTCTTGTGTACTCTAATCCTACCATTGTAAAACAATTAGTCAATATTTCTTCGAAGCATTTCAAATTCGAACGTACCCCAAGCCTACTCTTCCTCGATAGTACGTCATCGACGTACTCTTTCCGTCTCGAAAATATAATCTTAGCCATATCCATGCTGAGGTGTGGGTAGAAAATGTCGGAATCCAAGTGGTACGTCATCGTCCAGTTAATGAAGTCATCGTCAAATTTGTTAGGGTGATGGTTTTCACCGTTCCGCATGTAAGATGGACCATCTATCGACCAGAATACGAAAAACTGTTTTCTATTCCTTATGAAAAAATAAAGAATACATTAAAAAGTAGTCCATACCTAAAGAATTTAAAATAAAATCATTTAAAGGCCACCTCTAATAGAACGCCACTATACAGCAGGGGTTAAAAATATAGCGCCACCATCTAATCATTATGCTAATTAATAATCAAAGATTTCCTACATTAATTTTTTATTACTTACCAGTGGTTATTTATCAAGTTTTTTCTTATTCTTTAGATATAACTGTGAATAATGTTTTTTCCTTTTCATTAATTAAATTTATCTTCCCAAAATTCTGATCAGCTAGCCGAATAATAGAGCACCACCCTCTAATATAACCCTACCTCTAATAGAACGCCAGTATGGCAAGGATTGAAAACTAGAGCAAAGTAAAGGTTTTACGCCAGTGGTTCCCAAACTTTTTCCACCCACGTATACCATTTCGAGGTTTTATGCAGTGATCGCGTACACCCTACATAAGTTACGCGCGCCGAAGGCGGTCAAAAAATGTTTCCACCATTTATGACGTCATAATCACGTATTTGACCTATGTGAGGTGTAATAACAAATTCTATTAAACTAGGCATTATCAGCCAGGGTTGAAGGGATGGATGCATGAAATTGTTTTTTCACCACCAGTCACAAGAACAACAACATAATGAAATAACAACAAAAGTAAATTTCTTTAATCAATAAAGTAACTCCTTTTCGGTCGAAAAAAAAACAGAATCTACTCGCGTACCACCTGTAAGACCTTCGTACCACAGGTTGGGAACCACTGTTTTACGCTATATAAATAACTTGACGATTACCAAACCGATTTTACCTATAATGCTTCCATGGCATAGCCTCGTCATCAAGTGCTGTATAGTGGAATATTACAGCCGCGGCTTCGCTTATGCGGTTTCGATCGTACGTTAAAACACAGTTGCCAACTTCCTGCCCTTCTTTATGACCCTTCCACGGATATCCCCACGGTCGACGCCATGACAAAATCAAAATCTTCCCACTGCATAATATATGTACATGTTGAACCAGAAAGTTGAATTTATACTTTAATATAAAGACAAGTTACCTCGCAGTTCTGGCCGGAATAATATACTTAAATGTCGCGTCATTTCTATCTTCATCGTCATTGGTTTTGTAGTATACTACACCGCAACATGCACACGTTAGTATAATGCCGAGAAGAAGATTATTGCAATATCTTTTGTACAAGCGGGAGAGTCGAATTAGTGACATCGCATATCGCGTATACACCTATTACTGATACTGAAACGAAAACATAAATTAAGCATTTGTATCCATGTGTTAGCATACGTGCCATATAGTGCTCTTAATGTTCGCGGAAAATAACCGTTTAGTACGGTCGTATTAATGATTAACGCCACATATATACATACCAACACCGGCTTAGTGACGAGCCCATTATTGGCTTAAAAACTTGGCAAAAACACATGAAGAATGCTATTTATATGGTGCAGGGCAAAACGAATAGAATTCCTTACTACGCAAATTGTTCCAACAAGGTTGCACACATATTCGCAATTCAGCCCAATCGAAACTGGTCGTTTGTTTGCTGGTTGTGTCCTAGGACAATTCGTTTAACGGAAATCGCCTCGATCCATTGAATAAATGGGTTTGACTGATTCTAAAGCAGTGTTTTAATCAAACACAACACAATAGTCACAATAACCTGACGAAGGGAGCGAGATAATCTGACAATTGAAAGTGATTTTTCCTTGTATTTTCCCATTTACGAAGATAAAACACGAATATTTCATCATATCTTACTCACTGCCGCTTTTGTTCCAATGTAAACTAACATACGGTAAGTTATATCTATCCATTGTACTGTTTTGGAACGTCTATTTGTTTCAAATTTGTTTATACATCTATTAATATATTAAAGGCTAAACGTCCTATACAGCAACTCAGATCCTGCAATGTAATTAACCCTATACCTTACAGTAGTGCTTTGACTATAAAATAAAAACGACCAATATATCAATATACCACCTAGGACGCACGGTTGTTGTGAGTATTGCTCGTCATATATCCTTTGGAAATATTCGTCCAATTAATAAAGTCTAAAAACTTCCTGATTAACTTACCTCTAAACGAACAATTACAAACGTACGAACAAGTTATATAGCCTCATGTTATACATGTATCGTTGGCTTTATACCAGGGTAATAAAATACATTTCTATTATATGTTCTATATGCGCGGATCGACTAACTATCTTTGCACGTTCACGCTTACTTATATGACAGAAATTTAAAAGTGACTTTTTATTCAAGCTTTGGGAGCCTGGTGTAGCGTGTCCGCGACAATGATCTAACTACCTTCGATACCAATATTTCACTGCGCTACATGAAAATAAATATTTACAAAAAGTTCTTCCGAGCGTATTAAATTCTTTTTATTTCACTCAAACTAAATCTGTGAGACTGAGCTCCACTTGCACTAAATTGAAGGTTTACTCAGTGCCTGTTCGAGAAAAATTGAAAGTATTGTTTCTTGGGAGCGACGTAACATAATCCTCCTTTGTGTTTGTCTATTATTTAAACGTCTTTGTGATTTTTGTCAAAGTTGTGTGTTTTCGCCCTATAAAATGTGAGAAGTGTTTAAAGAGGCCTTAAAGAAAGGATGGTAAGGTCCTTTGAATGATTTGAATGGGTACTTTTATCGAGCTAAGTTTCGATCCCAACATGGGATTGTTGTTAAGACCGCCATTTTGTTTTGTTTTTAAATCGGTACATGTATCGGTTGCTTTAACCATTCTGACAAATGACCGTGCTATTTTAATACGGTTATGTGGTGTTTTAAAATTGGATGTCATATTTATATTTTTCCCAATGAATAGGAGAAAACGCAAAGGGCGTTATCTCACCCGCAAACGTCAGATTACCTCGCGCCCAATAAAGGGTTACCGCAGATATTGCAGTGTGTTGTACATGATAGAAGATTTTCTTAATTTTGGTCTAAACTATTATAACGCACTGGGTTCAGGCAATGTTCGGTAAGGGCCTTTCCCAAGGACACAACCGACATCTAGCGACAAGTTTTGTACCTGCAATCCTTCGACTGAAAGGCGATTTTTTCATTGAGTATGCATGTATCTTGTATCTCGTGACTCAATGGGGCAGATATAAGAATAAGAAAATTGCATAAAACAGAAGTACCATTCACGTTTCACTAATTGCCGAATTCCTTTTTTTAACACAAATTAAAATCCAAGATATCCTTCAACAAAATATTGGCTTCAAAAATAAAGAAAACATACTTTTTTAAATTCTCAGGTATTTTAATAATTTCTCTTAATATAATTTTAATTGGTCGCAGCTTATCCATCTCATATTAACATATGTTAAGTGTCAACTTGATTGAATTGTCCCGTCGTGGTTTTATAAGGCGTTAAGCAGTAGATTACTAATTTAGGCGTGGTTGTATTTCTGCAAACATCTTCCTTATATAATAAATTTATTTAAAAATGAGTAATTAAGTAACGTTATCATCACTTAAAATATAATTCATAAACAAAGTTATTTAGTTTTTTTTATGAGACTTTAAAAGTTAATTAGCATTTTACAAAATTTACCCGGGTAAACCCGCTTTTACATATCTAAAACATGTGATCTACCGTATCTAAAGGTTTTTCCAATTTAAAAACTTTTCTACTAACAAAATTTTGGGAATTCTCCAAAACAAAACCGTGGTTTTAAAGATATTTATCACGGCCTGGTAAACAAATTTTCATTTTCACACCACATTTACTAAAAACAACAACTGGATTTGCGAAATCTAGTCGTTATTGGGCAGAATGTTCGCGTAAATGCAGTGTCCGTGGAACCTTAAACAAATATTAAAGGCGTTTTCAGTAGATATGTTTTTCTTTTTAAAACGAAGCTATTGTAGTTTATCGGTCACTTTAATTGATACTTCTTCTATGGCCTTAGTTGGAAGTGCACCATTTGCGACCGGCAAAATTGGCTTTTTATTAAAGTTGTTGCACAAAGTTGAACGCTATAGGGTGAAGCAAGATTGGAATTTAACAAATTTTAATGCGTTTATTTCTAGCCATTATTATTCCAAGTTATCCTTTGCAGATCCAATTATCACGTTACTGTTGTGGTAACAAGTGTACGTTTACAACATCTAAGTGCTTTGAAACTCTTATCCTTGGTCAAACAACCAAGGTTTCCTTTGATCCGGTCGGTATTAAACTTGTTTGCAGGAAAGTTTACTGCCAGTGCAATAAAACGTTCTTTGACATCGAGTTCGCCTTTTTTATAAACGGATTAAAAGGTCGCTGTGTCCACATTTGCTTATATCTCATTATTATGCATGCTTACTGGGCACAGTGACGAATGCACAAAGCAGAATCGTGTACATCACGCAAAGTTAGCATTTTCTGTTTTCCGCGATGCATTAAGTACCTTCAGGCATCTCTAAAAAAAATATAATATTTAAATTATTCAGATAGAAAAACTTGCACATTTAGGTTATAAATCAGCCATGGAAACGGAGAAACTGGATAAAGAATATGACGACAAACCAGGAAATGGAAGACGTCTGATGTACGGTTTGAATGACAGTCCACCTTGGTATTTATGCTTCGCCTTTGGCATGCAGGTAATTAATTTTAGTCAAACCAAAGAAATTCTTTCAAGATTACATGGTCGTAAATTTGGATATTTCATTAAATCAGAATTCCGAAACAAAAGTTATTAATATAAGGTGCAGCTGGTGGTAAAGTCAGCTTCATTTTTCCTATATTAAAATTGAAATAGAAATGGCATTTTTGTAACGCCAGTGTTTACAGAGAATAAAACAACAAACTCAATAAAAGCGTCTAAAAAATATTTGTTTGTTCATGGTGTATTTTTAAATACGGACATAACTGCTCGCATTTATTATCCCTTAGCATTTTCTGCTTTCCGTCGGTGGTATCATCGGATTACCGTTGATGTTGGCCCCGAAACTTTGCATGGGAAATGATGAAGTTGGAAACCAGGGGCGAGCTTACGTCATCGGGACATTGTTTGTTGTTTCAGGAATAAGCACGATCCTTCAAACAGCGTTCGGTACCAGGCAAGGACATATATTTGTTTGTGTCATTTCATAATCCTTCACACTACAGTCGTACAAAATAAAATGATCAGCTCACAGATGTTTTAAACATTAAAGTATAATGTAAATTTGGTATCTTTGAAAACAACGACTGGTACAGCACAAGCATAAACATTATAAATATAAGTTTAAAACATGATCATTTATGATATGTTTTCGATTTTTAACCCGGTAATACAAGTTTTATACCTGCCAACTAATTAATGACATAGTTGTCCACTTCCTTTTATTCCATAGTATTATGTATCCGGGGTTATGTACATGCTATCTACCGGCAATAGTCGGCTATTTAGGTTGTTTTAAGGAAAACGCAACATCTTGCTTCTCAGGTTGCCAATTCTCCAAGGCAGTTCTTTCGCCTTTTTAGCGCCGATCATATCAACTCTGTCTTTGCCTCAAAATGTATGCCCCGCGCCCCTGCCCTTTGGATCGTTCAATTCCACTGAAACCTTGTACAACGATACAGATGGTGCCATTGTGAACGGCGAAGAACTGTGGATGAGACGAATACGACAGGTAAGCGAGCGGTCAAATCTACTCACAAGTATATAGTTTATAGCACAAAGTAATATCGACGTGCCTGGTAGTTCCGGGTTTAAAGTCGAATACGGTAAACCAAGATAGATTGATATCCCCGCCATCGTACAGAGCAAACGACCCATATACATGGATAATATACAATATTTTATTCGTATTTTTTTTAAACATATCAAACTAAATTAGCCACATTTCTAGAAATACTTGAGTTGAACCCAATTAACCTCACATAGACAGACTCGGATTTGTATAATTTATTTCTTTTTCGAAAGAGTCGCGTCAAATCAGGTCATTTTGAAGTCCCGACTAGAGTCAAGTCATTTAGTCGTTCTGAGAGTCAAGTCAAATCTTATTAAAACGCGATGTGTGTTTTCATTATAATAAAATAGCGAAATGTAATTATAAATTACTTGGGATTACGGCGTTTCGCTCGGCCCCCTGTCATGGGTTTCGACGACAGTCAATATGCAATGCGTGGAAGGTCAAATTGAGCTAGGATTGACCTTTCGAGTAAGTCACCAAATTTCACGTTTTCGTGTCAAGTTATGGTGTAGCCAACCTAAAATGGTATTGAAACGCTGCATACGGTTTTATTTGGAATTATCCCGTCAATTCCTATTGCATTGGCAGACTCAGGGTTCCATGGCGGTCGCTGCTTTGTTTGAGGTCGTCATCGGCGCAACCGGGGCTATTGGTTTAATGATGAAGCTGATCGGACCAGTTACAATCGCTCCAACTATTGCGTTGATCGGATTAGATTTATTTGCAGTCGCTCCCCACCACGCCTCAACTCATTGGGCCACTGCTCTCTTGTAAGTTTGAAATAATAGGATTGCCATGCTTATCCCCAGGGTACGAGAAACGATAATTGCGTGAACAGCAGGGTTACTAGATGGGAGTTTTTGCAGTGTGCTTAATGCGCATTTAAGCTAAAAGGCAGTAGTTCTTTAAAAAGTCTTGCGGCCGATTGGTTAGTTCGACAGATTCAAAAAAACAGACTTTATAGTGCCAAGGCCATTACGGGTTTAAAACTTTATAAAATGTTCTCTATTTCTTACTTCGCAGTACAAGTGCGGTGCTGATCCTTTCATCGCAATATCTGATCAACATCAACGTTCCTTTCCCATCCTACAACAGGAAGCGAAAGTGTCATGTGGTTTGGGCCCCTGCTTTCAAAATGTTCCCGGTAAGTTGGTATTTGGATAATCGACGGGTATTTGTCCGAAAGTGAGGAGGTAAAGATTTGTAGGCCTATATAACTATGTATACATAGTTATACCATTCTATTAATTTTTTAGACGGAGTTTTCAATAACCCGTGTGAGCTTTTTAGGGTTCTGTATAAAATGCTTAGGATAGGATATAGGACATCATGTTTATCCCCGTGAATGGCAAAACCAAGGGGATTAACACACGGGCAATCGTCAGATCACCTCGCGCCCACCGTTGGGTTCCGGAGCTATTGCAGTGTGTTGTATATGATAGACATGTTCCTTTAATTTGCTAAAACAATTCCACCCCCACTGCCACGACGCAGTACACCACAATCTCAGTTCTGGACAATTGTGCACATTTTACAGGTTCTTCTTGCCCTGATATGCGGCTGGGGGTTGTGCTGGATACTGACAGCAACCGACTACCTGTCGCCCGACCCGGACGAGCCTAGTTACAGGGCGAGGGCGGATATAAGGCTCAGCGTAATAAGCAGCAGTCCTTGGTAAGAACCGGTGTGAGACAAGATGTGGCCTTTGTAACATCGGCAATCCAATCCTCTCGCGCCCACAGTCGTGTTGCTGAAGCTTTATATTGTGTTGTATACAAGAGCTAAGATGTTGTGTTTGTTCACTTTACTGATTCATTGGGTTAAATTAAAACTTATTTTGATGTATATATCGCTAAATTAATCTTTAATATGTCGATGATTTATCAAAGAAAAACGCTTTTATTGGGCAAACAACATGGTTACGCCATTTTAGTGCCATCAAACATAAGGTGTCTTGTTCAAATAGTTGCGGAGTTTTTATGTCGTTGTGGCGTTTTAAATTTATGCGTTACTGGGGTGTTATATATTGCCTGGTATGTTCTATGTAAAGCGTAAGTCTTTTATTTAGTTATAAAAATGATAAGACATACAATAGTTAGTGAATCATTTTTTCCGTTAATTTAACAAGTATCGTATAGGGCATGACCCATAGTTGCAACGTGCGGCATAAGTGATAAATTTCTTGACCAATAAACACACACGCCCTGCGTGGCACGCATAACATGTGCCAGCCTATGATGGCGGCATCTTAAACAACTCAGATATCTATAAAATAAAGGTTTTTGTGGTCAAATAGTTAACGCGAACAAATCATATGCAACTTGTAACTCAAAAGAGAAATAACCAGTAGTGTGAAATATAAGTTAGCCTTCAATATATTTCTGTATGCAGAAATGAATAGGGACCCTGGTTAACTAATCATTTTTTGTACATCTAACACAACGTGTATAACGTTTGTTTCTGCAAACAAAAAGTAATTTATCTCAAAATTGCCAATCCAAACTTGATATCCATGTTTTCTGAATGGAGTATTCATCTTGGTACAAAAAAATAACGATAAAAATAGCAAAATGCTGACATATCTGGAATGTTCATTAATCTTTGGAATACCACTTAATATTTAATACACTTTAGCTATCATCTATAAAAGTTTGACCCTTAATATTTCCGTTCTTCTTGTTTGCACGTGGTTAATGGTTAAGTTTATGGAGACAGGAAATTGCTTGAAGATCGGAATTGGCTGACTGCATATTTGTTCTAATCGAAATTATCTATTTATGTCGGTTTTGTGGGACAGGGTAAGGTTTTATATACTTTGAGGGTTTTATATACTTTGCATCAGTGTATAATATTGAATTGTTTTTTTGTTTTTTTTGCGGGCTTTTCGGTATAAACTGAAATACTTTAATTCATCTATTTTCAATTTAATTTTATTCCTTCCACATTATTTCAAATGTAAAGTAAATTAACCCTTTTAATTTCAAGATATCAAAAATCAAAGAATATCGACCACAAAAATGCTGGAATACGGTCGTCGTGCCTAATTTCTCGGGCCTTAAAGGAGTTTCCCTGACGCGATTTATTCCAAATATGCCATACTGTGACTCTATACTTTTAGCTAACACGTCTAAACGTTTTAAAGGGATATTCTCAAAACGTTTCAAAGGGATAGAAACTCGCGGTATGTAAAGGTCTTTTGTCCTTTCCCTGTCCTTTGTCTTTTGTCCTTATAGTTTATTTTATACATTTACAAGTTTCTTCATAATTTACAGTGGGTGATTTTATGCTTACCTGTCCAGAAATATTGGCTGTGAACCAATAATGGCCGCCAAAAAATCGCAAAACGGCTTTTGGATTTAAAGAAAACCAATAATAGCGAGCCGAATACGATTTCAAAACTCGGTCCAGCATGCAAACAATAATACTGCAATAAAAAAGAAATAATTAATTTATTTTCCATGGATGTGCAATCGTCCTAGCGGTCACAATTTTTAGCATTTGTGCTCGTAAATGGTTATCATGATGAACCGAGGGTCCGAGGTGTCAGGAGAGCGCAATGGGCGTTATACCTCAGGTTCTCCAAACTACTCCGCGTCCACATTCGTCTTGCTCTACCTCTACAACCTCATTTCGGCCAAGCTTTGAACTAGCTAGTTCTCATCTCGAGATTTTTTTAAATGGCATGATGTATATAAATCGGTGGCGCTAACCAATTGGCAACCAGACCGCTTTTTGTTTTTTACCTGTTAATTTTCGAACCAGCTATGAGCCCGCGCCATAATTTTTCTTTTGTATATAATTCACGAATCGTCCGCGTTAACCATTTGGCTATACACTAACGTCCTTTGAATGAAGCAATTTCCCCAAGAGTGCATCGGACCAAAGACTTTATATTTACTTCAAAATTTTTGTTTTTTAGGTTCCGTCTACCATACCCTGGGCAGTGGGGGGCTCCGACTGTGATTCTATCAGGGGTGATTGGCATGTTCGGTGGTGTTCTCGGTAGCACGATAGAATCCGTCGGCGACTACTACGCATGCGCTAAGCTGACAGAAGCGCCGGCGCCGCCAACACACGCGCTTAACCGGTGAGTTCTAAAGTCTGGGGTGATGAAGTAGTATTATATATATACGATATCTCAATTTTCCGGAATAAAATTTACACCCAAAATACAGGGGAATAATGATGGAGGGCCTGGGATGCATTTTGTCCGGTTTGTTTGGAACAACCACTGGAACAACTTCATTCAGTGAAAACATTGCAGCCATTGGCGTTACAAGGGTTGGCAGCAGAAAGGTAACTTTTTAATTATTTTGAAAACATTTTTATTTTGCAGTATTATTTCTTTTGTGTTCTGGTTACAAACCAAAAAATATGTTATTGAGTCATTCGTGGTAATGTATTTACTCTGTAACATATACCTGGAGCGCATGACCTTGGAAAACGTCAACCGGATGAGTGCGCGTTCAAACCATTGGTTCGAACTTGGCCGGGTAACAAATTCGCTAACTAAATTTAATGGGTTATTAAATTGAGTAAGTAAACCAGTGTATCTATCGTAAACCATAACATACAGCTATAGGCTCTAAAGCCAGTTGTACTCGGTGTTTTAATTAAGGAATTCCCACGTTGAATCAACATTAGTATTGGCATTTAATAGTAAATATTCCCTTTTTAATATAACAATTTTACAATAGTATCTTTAATTATTTCAGGTTTTACAAACGGCTGGATTTCTGTTCCTCATTATGGGCTGCATCACTAAAATCGGGAGCGTCTTCGTCACTGTTCCCGAGCCAGTGCTTGGTGGCTTGTTCCTGGTCATGTTTGGCATGATATCCGCTGTCGGGCTTTCTAACTTACAGTATGTGGATATGAATGCTCCAAGGTAGGATTCAATACTCCCATTTATCCCTGGTGATGTAAAGCGCGAGGATGGTTGAAACACGAGCATTATTACCACGAGCCTTGCAATTGTCGGGTGTTAAGTGTGATTGACACTTTTCACAGTTTAAGTTTAACCAAATAATCTGTTTAGTTTAGGCAACGCCTTGAAATGTCTTGCCCAAGAAGAATATATTGACTTTAAGTGTTGTCCATCTGCAATGTGGCGGTTAAATTCTGCAATTCACGTTTTGGCCCTCATTTATCTGGATACTGTAAAACTCTGCATCACATCACAATTCCCCCATGTTTGTTTGTGTCCGCAGGAACTTATTCGCCGTCGGGTTCTCCCTATACATGGGGCTTGCTGTCCCGGAATGGGTGAAAGTAAACTCCGACCAAATCAATACCGGATCGTCGTCCCTTGACGAAGTACTAACAGTGCTGCTAAGTTCACCAATGTTAGTTGGAGCTTTTCTAGGCTGCATTTTGGACAACACATTACCAGGTAGCACTGGATTCCCCCTTTCGAACTGTCGTTTCTTTATCTAGTGCTATTTTTTTAAGGCTAATTTAATACCTCGGCACTTTGAAAACTCCATACTGAGCTTTTTTTGTTTTTATTTTCAGGGACAAGAGACGAAAGGGGGTTTACCAAATGGGAGAATAGTCAAAATAGTGGATTTTCTGACGAAGCGGATAGAAAAGGGAATATCGCAAATTGCTACAACCTGCCGTTTTCAACCTCGTTCAGGTGTTTCATTTAAATATTATTTAATAATTTTTCTAAAAAAATCGACACCCAATTGTGAGATTTTATACTTGTATACTTACATAAGTTTTGACCCGATGATGGCCCCATGTCCAAGACCGTTATTATAAAAAATATTTATATAGCTCTAGATATTGGCACTAATCGATGTCTGTATTATGTTACATTTACTCGGTTTTAGATTTTCGAAGTACCTTCCGATACTGCCCGAATTCGATACCACTATGCGGCGCAAAGGAGAAGAACAAGTTACAGAGGATGATAAAGTCAGGGAAATGAGAATCCCGGAAATGAACGGAGAACTCGACCACTTAGAAAGCAGTGATGTGTGATATTAGTGGTTGCTTATAACTTTTCGCCGATTTTTATAATTCATACATCAGATTGTGATGCGCATATGTTTAAATGTATAATTGTCACTGAAATAAAATTTTACCATAAATGAATGAATCTTTTTTAGTTTTGTACAAAATAATAAATTGGATTTATAAGATAATTCAATATGTTGACCCTTCCTTCTAATTACTAGTTGACACATTCTCAAGTTATGGCCAATCTTAAACAACTTAAACATGTACCCAAAGCATCTACCGTAGGATATGTCTTTTATCTACACTCTGGAAGGTAGGAAAAGGTAGAAAGCGGTGTGATACCGAAATACTACTTTCCCACACTCGGGATACCAAAGCAATTATCCGGCCGATAGGCCCAATTGGTTAAAGTCGACAGTAAGCAAGAAGAAAAAAAGGTTGCGGGTTCAAAACAACCAACTTTTTGGGCTAGGCACTTATCGGACATCTTCTAAACCCACTAGGTTAATGGGTTTTACCAAAAAAACTTATATGTAGAGAGAGTCAACCACGTGTATAACCACCACTAGTTGTAGAACACATTTCGTATGCCATATATTCATGCTTCAGGGTCCCTAACTACAATTCGTATTTTATACAAGGAGTATATATAGTTTGTTGCTGGAAGCATAAACGCATGGGTCCCATAGTTATCAAACCAAACTTCTTTTCCATGTGTAGTTAAAAAATAATTTTTGTGTCAAATTTACAAACATTTCACCACAAATGTTTTAAATTAAAGCCTCTTTTCAAACGCTGTAGTGAAATGAAGCGAAATTCCCAAAACAGCCCGATTTAGTTTTTCTTGGTTTCGGGGAATTCTCCTGGGTTTAGTACATAAGGTTCTGTTTTACATATGTGGGTCATGTTATCTAACAATTCTTAAAATTTTAATCTGATATGACGACTCCTTGTTAGAGATGTCAGCGCGATATAGCATGCATGTCATAATCATGATTAAGGAACATATTTTCGTTTTTAAGGGAATTACCCTAAGTAAATAGTAAATGTTTTCTTTCTGTTAATTGACACAGAGTGTCTAACGGTCAAACATTTCAGCAACTCTGATCAAAATTAAAACAGCCTTTCAAGCGCTATGCCCCAAAAAGCTAAGTTTAAAAAAAGGTTTTGGCTTTTAACGTCTCAGGGGAATTCCCCTAGATTTATCACCCATAATTTTAGTTTCTGCATATCTGGGCCATGTTGTCTAACAAATGATAACCGTTAATTTCGATTACATTACTTCTTCTGGTAGATGTCGGGGCAACATGGCATGCCTGTCACAAGCATGATTTGAAAACAATATCCTATTTTTTAGGATATTTCCCTAGGTAATTATGGGTCCCATTTGAAAAATTGGGACACATATGGTTTTAGTCTGTTTTCTTTTCTTTTTTTTTCGTCAAACACTTGACAGACATGACATGCCCCACATCTACCGAAAGGAAATAATGAAATCGCAATGAAAGGCCATTTGTTAGACAACATGGTCTAGATATGCAGAAACCAAAACTTTGAGTGATAAATCAGGGAAATTCCCCTGGGTCGCTAAACACTAAAACGGTACTTTTTTATAACAAAATATATTTTTTGGGCATATATTTGGTTGAATGTAAGTGCATTAGCCACTGATTTAACACTTAGATGAAAAAAATGTACCTAAGGGAATACCCTAAAAATAAGATTTTGTTCTCAAATCATGTTTGTGACAGGAATGCCATGTCGCCCCGACATCTACCAAAAGGAGTAAAGGAATCGCAATGAAAATTGAACATATGTTAGACAATATGGTCTAGATATGCAGAATCCAAAATTTAGGGTGATAAATCTAAGGGAATTCCACGTGGACTTTAACAACCAAAACAGGTTTTTCTAAAACATGCTTTTTTGGGCATTGTGCTTGAACGGCTGCTCCAATTTTAATCAGATTTAGTGGAATGTAACTGCATTAGTAACTGATTTAACACTTAGAAGAAATAAAAAAAATACTAGGGAAACACCCTAAAATAAGATTTTGTTCTAAAATCATGATTGTGACAGGCATTCCATGTCGCCCCGACATCTACCAAAGAGGGAAAGGAATCGCAATGAACATTTGACATACGTTAGACAATATGGTCTAGATATACAGAAACCAAAATTTTGGGTGATAAATCTAGGGGAATTCCCCTGGGACGTTAAGACAAAAAAGTTTTTTTTAAATTATCTTTTTTGAGCATAGCGCTTGAACGGCTGCTCCAATTTGAATCAAATTTGGTGGAATGTAATTGCATTAGTAACTGTTTAACACTTAAAATAATTTTAATCAGATTTACTTAGAGTAATTCCCTTAAATATGATGATATGTTCCTGAATCATAATTATGACATGCATGCCATATGGCACTGACATCTCCAACAAGGAATCGTGAAGTCAGATTAAAACTTTAAAAATTGTTAGATAACATGTCCCACAAATGTAAAAACAGAAACTTATGTAGTAAACCAAGAAGAATTCCCTGAAACCATGAAAAACAAAATCGGGCTGTTTGGGAAGTTAGCTTCATTACACTACAGTGCTTGAAAAGAAGCTTTAATTTAAAACATTTGTGGTAAAATGTTGGTAAATTTAAGACGGTTATTTTTTTAACTACAAATGGAAAATAAGTTTGGTTTAATAACTATGGTACCCATGTGCTTATGCGTGCAGAAACGAACTACATACTCAGTCTCGGTGTATAAAATACAAATTGTTGTTAGGGACCCTGCTCGCATGAATATATAACATACCAAATGGGTTTTACAAAAAGTGGTGGTTAAACACGTGGTTGACACTCTCAAGTATTAAATCGTTATTGCTAATATGTACAAAAAATGAATAACACAAGCCAAGTAAATTTCAGCTTTAAATTTCATTTTTTTAATTTACTGGATAACAAGTTTAACACAAAAACTTTACTTTATTGACAATTTATTGACAACATTTATTTAAATTAGATTGTGACCTCATAATGAATTTTATTACGTTAAGTACAGCAAAAAGGCATTAACGCAAAGCCAGTCAAGCCCACTTCAAACCGCCAGACATATTGTATTAGATGGTAGAGCTCATATTACTCCTACCACAATGGAGTCAGGCAAGCGGAAAGGATATAAATAGAACAACCACTTGGTTCGGTGAAAGCAAACAGAACGAAGGCGACTAAGCGCTTTAGGCGAAAATTAATCATGTTTGAACTGACTACCAGCAGTTGTGCCCCAACAGTTGCCAAAGCCCCATTTTAAACGTTACATAACACTTATTAACAAACAATAACATTAGGATAACGATGCACCAAGACCAAGTTTACCCTTAAGTTTTACCTGTGTCTCCTTATCTTTCAAGTAGCAATGTTTTATTTAATTTCGAGTTACTTCCTATGTTATGTGCATTTTTTGGTGTTTAAAAGTCTAATAATAAAGTAAATTAAATACAAAAGTAAAGTTGAACTTTAAATAAAGGAATTAATTATGTATTAACCCTCAAATAAATTGAACTCGGCAATTACACTGGTGTGGTTGCCATTACCCGGGGAAATTTGGCCACTTGAAAATTTTCAATTTTTTCCGAAATTTTTTTTTGTTATCGAAAACCGGTAAAAATGTTTTAGCTTCTGATTAATATGTTTTTAACAAATATTATTATGCTTTAATAATGAAAAGGAGACAAAACATGTGACCCTAGACCAGTGGTTCCCAACCTGGGGGTCGCGACCCCCAAAGGGGTCGCAAAGCATGTTAAAGGGGGTCGCGAAGCTGTTACTAATGTAAGAACAAAGGTAAATGTCAATAGGACTGGGTGCACCGGTACGCTCGTAGTATGTGCTATCATAGAGTACTAACATATATTAGTACTCTATGGTGCTATCCCGTGCATAATTTTTCATTGAGACATTTCATTCGGATTGCTTAGTAGCACAATATTATTGCATCAGTATGCGTCCACTGTGATGTCATATTGTCCACTGTGATGTCATAAACTATGACCACTTGACTGTAAACGTACAATAGCTGCAAATTGGAACTTTATTAAGGAAGTAGCCTAGTATATTATACAACAGAAATCAGTCAAGACTTGGAATTGGTAAAGATAGTTAAGGGGAGCATCATATGCGTTTAGCTGCAGATCTACAAGGTCAACGATCGCGCTGATTTGTTAATAAATACAAGTAAAGCATTTTTGTGCTAACCTTCTAATTTTGCATTTAGGATAGAATATAAGTGTGGGTCACGGAATCTTCGAAAATTTTTAAGGGGGTCACCAAGGGAAAAAGGTTGGGAACCACTGCCCTAGACGGTGTTTGACTAATACCAAACAGCGCGCCGCGTGGCGACGAGGGTATCTATATGTGTCCGCTAGATGGCGTAGTGAGTTCGTAACCCGGAGGACTTATTTTTCTAGTGATAAAGTCCGGAGGACCCCCTCTTCTTTATCGCTTCTCGGCTCTTTTGAGCTAAGATCAAGTGTAGTATCTGTTCTTCTCAGTTTAATACCTGGGACGGAAACGATTCGTTTCCTCTATGTATTAATCGGATTTTTGAACATGGAGTATGGTGCTGGAGCTTGCTCCACCCTGCTCACGGGTTGTCCTGGTATTGCAGTACCTCCAGGCTCGGCCCACACCCCACCTTGGTGGGGTTTCCTATTCTTTAATCAAGTTTTAAACTATTTCTAAAAATGTTTTATGGGAATAGATTTAAAATTATTATCAAGCATACATTAAAAATTGCGACGTACAAAGTTGAAACTACATAGAGTACTGCAGGAAAAATAGCTTGTGTAAAAGTGGTTGTCAATTATTTAGAGAAGTTACAATTATACAGAATATATAATCGCAATAAAATGTAAGTATCCAAATATATTAAATGTCCATCTAATTAGCTAAATGCCACTATTTTATGATTTAATAAACATACATATACAAGACATACAAAGCATTTGTTTCTTATTGCAGTTTCTACTTTATTTTCCACTGCATAATAATGAAAAAAGAGAACATTTTATTTTAAGTTAGTAATCCCTAACACAATAATTTTAAGGGTAAATATTTTTAACGATTAATTTAAAGGATAAAAGTTCTTAAATAATTTATCTATAGAGTAAAATAAGTTTAAACAATTCTTTAATTACAATAATTCAACTAATAAAAATGTTCAAAGAATCTTATATCAAAAAATTAAATACAATTTCTGAACATCTAAACATAACACTCACCCGTTTAAATCTAATAAAATAATAAAATAACTAACCCTCAGTCGAATTAGTGGGATATTACATTGTGACATCACCTCGCGCCCACCGTCGGGCTACTGGGCTATTTTACTATGTTGTATATTATTCACGCGTTTCTTCAGTTTAGTAAAATCCATTAATCCGCTGGTGGGCAATGTCCGTAAGTGCCTTGCCAAGGACCCAACCGACTAGCTAGCGACCAGTTTCAAAACCAGAACGTTTCGACTGAAATTTAACTATTTTTGTAATAATCTTAACAGAGAATTAATTTTATCTTAATGCCATTAATTTGTCGTCGATTTTTTTTAGTTCTGAGTCCCCAATTATTAATTATAATACCATCCTTTATGTCAGCTAAAAGTACCAGGTCATATCCATTCTAACCAACAACTTCCCGCGAGTTCAAATACTAATACAAAACTGCACGCCTTTCGTTATTTAAGGTTTCAGCAGTATTTGAAGGGTTTTTACATGAATCATGTGTTTGTAGTTTGGAGTTTAGAATGGTTTTATTCTTGCGTTCCTGTGCTCTGACTCGTTTTTAAATCATTCTTTGCGCGTCTAATTTTCTAAAAATTTGACGGTCACGCGGTAAGACGATTTTTTATACAAATCTGATGATGTTTTACCCAAAAAAAATCACCCAAATAGATCGTTTTGCAATATTTACCAATCTGTACATACCGAGAGACACATAAATAAAAGGGGCATACGCATAACGTAAATTGGCATTAATCACTTTTATGTCGAAATATTCTTTGGTAGCATTTCCGTAGCATACCCAAAAACCTCGGTTTAAAGTGATAATGCACCGAACGCAAACATTGCAGTGTAAACAAAAAAAAGCAAAAACAAGTTCTGGTGATTTAGATTACTTTGCTGGTAAATTAAATAAAAATTCCAGGTGTCTACGGCATCTTGCCGGTAATTTTAGGCCGATCTGCGGACTATATTAAAACTATATTGTCCGACCGCGACCCGTTGGTCTAACGGTTAAGTGCGTCGCCTTTCAATCGAAAGGTTGCAGGTGCGAAACTGGTCGTTGGCTAGTAGGGTTGTGTCCTTGGGCAAGGCACTTTACGGACATTGCCTGAACCCAGCGGATTAATGGGTTCTACCAAATTGAAGGAACGTGTCCATCATATACAACACACTGCAATAGCTTCGGTA